>WBNM01028914.1:120469-286220 GCA_013399055.1 Ramphastos sulfuratus | reverse complement strand
TGGAAGCAGGCTCTTACAGGCAGGACGTCTCACGGTACCACGCTGGCGAATGCGTGGAGGCAGCAGGCAGGATGCAAGCAGGCACCTGTAATGGCGGAAGGCACGCACCCCGTGTTCCCTGCTCCTTTTATTAACACAGCCCAAAGATCAGTTGGACCTTTGGACACGAGATAGCCAATCAAGTGGCAGTTAGCCAAGATTTGGCCATATTGGGTGGAGCCACAGGCTTGCTTTACCCTTTTGGGGCAGATCACGGGCCTTGCATAAGGCAGTCGTGTGCACCCTATTTACCACAGGTGATGGACAGACCCCGGACCCCAGACTTGGTGGCGCCAGGTCCTTTGTCCCTTTTCCCGCGGTTGCTCTCTCCCCAAAACAGAAGGAGAGAGAGCAGAAAAACATGTCTGCATAAACCAGGACATGTACAAGCCCAGGAGGCCTGTTTAGGCCTACCATGACAGAGGGTGAGCCTGGCATGAAACCATGTTCTCCTGAATGTTTTGGGTGCTGGTAGCAATTCATGCCCAGAGAAGAGGCAGATGGTAGAAGTGAATGCGTCTGGAATGGAAAACAGGGTCCAGCTCCTTTGAAGAGGAGAATCGTTTTCTTTTTTTGGTGTGTCATTCCCTCTGTCCTACTGGGAATGCTGACCAAACTCTCCACCTCCAGCTGTCCATCCAGCACACAAGCTCTACCTGCCTTACAGGGATGAAGTGTCTGCAACAGGTGTTTTGCATTTTCAGATAAAAAAGTCTCAATGGCTAGAACATATTTCCTAAAAGAAGAAGAAAATAGATGTGAGTCATGCTTTCAGGCACATGTCTACTTAAATGTTTTGCCAGTGTCCATCAACTACAGTCATCATGATGATCTCCTCAAGATTAAAATAAGGAAGAGGGAAGACAGGCACTCCTGACTGTGCCTGAATTAAAGGAATGGTGTCATTTTATTGGCTTTGTCACTATTTTCATTTCCCTCTCTCCTAGAAATTATTAAATCATTAAAATGACTTAAAAAATACCAAAGCAAATGTCTGTCCTGTTTGATCTTGAGCCTGAATATGGAATAAAAAGAAGTCAAGACTCTGATTAAAGAAAGGAGAAAAAAAAAAGGTAGAAGACAGGAAAAAAATTGTTAGCAGGAGAGTCATGAAGGAGAAGATTTAGCTTTGATCTCCACACCACGCTGGCTTGGCTGGGCAGGGGAGGCTCTGCTGAGCAAAGTTGGGCTGTTGTGTGACTGCTTCATGGGATCACAGGGCAACACTTTACAGCATCTGCTCAGAGTGAAACAAGTCACTCCAAGTGAGATTTCCATCCTCGGGGTACAAGAAAGCAAGTAAAATATGGATTTGGTGTGTGCAGAACGAAGGTAGACCTCAAATCGTGGAGGCTGTTTTGACTTTGATGCAACTGGACTCCTCCATCTGAACAAGACTGATTAACAGGCTGCCAACATTGACTGGCTTATGTCTTTTCATTCCTATTTTGTATACCCTCCTGTTTGCCTTGCTGCAGGGAATCCAGAGCTTAGGAAACAGCCACATGAAATCAGAGCAACAGCAGCAGACAGCGTTAGCAGGCATGCAAACCTTACCTGCTCACACTGCTCTTAGCAATTTTCAGCAGTAAACAGTACACTGGGAATGACAAGGGCTTGTTTCTCATGCTAGCACAGTCTCTAGGGGTGTTGGAGAGAGATGGAGATTTCAACTGTTTACATTTTCACTCAATCTCCATTGGTCTTTTGCCTTTGTGGACTTGCCATTTAAATCACAGTCTCCAAAAGCTGCTTGAGTTGCTTTCTAGCTCAAAGAGAAATGAAGAAATCCTAAAAGTGTGCTGGGGGTGGGACATACTACTCAAATCCCTCCAGAATTTGGTACTTCTGATCCAAATATGAAGTGGCACTGTGGTGTGTTTGGGATTGCAAATTTGCCCCATGCCTCCAGCCTCAAAGCACCACCAACATACTGCAGCCCCTTAGTGAGACAGGGTGAGCCCAGTCAGAGAGGCAGGGCTGCAACTATCCCCTGGACCTGTTTTTGTTTGCCTCAGAATTAGTTATAATCAGAAGAGCCTGTCATGTAAATGGCCAAATCTTAGTCATCAAACCTTCTGCTTTCTGGATTATGGGTTTTACCTACTGCTTGCTGACATCTCCCAAGCAGCTCCCCCTCTGAGAGCTCAGCTCAGATGTTTCAGAAGGAGAAAAAGGTCTCACAAGATGTGAAGGTGAGAAAATCTACCACACACAGATCCCACCTGAATTACTGGCAGCGAATGACTCAGGCTGTGAGCCACCTATTCCCTATGTCTTCAAGGCATCTTCTAGGTTTAACAAGTTTACAGCCCACATGGCTGAAAACAGTGGATTTCCTCTTTTGCCCTGACATCAAGGCAGATCCAGGCGACAGAAGACTGTGCTGTGATGTCTTGGGCACTAACGCTCAACTGAACTTGTTTCTGACAGGAAAAGTTGAGTGGGTGGTGACTGTAGCAAGAGCTATGGGCATCTGTATCCATGCAGGGCTCCTAGAGGGAAATTATTTTCAAACGCTTCTTATGAGACAATTTCCAGGAGATGATGCTATGGGAGAGTAATCCTGCAGCAGGTTCCACGTTGCCCAAACTGTTCTGCCCTTCAGGTGCTGGATGCAAACAGCTCTGTGCTAGCTGTCCCACCAGCAGTGGCTGCCTCTCTGCATTCTGGAAAATTTTCCCTTAGGAGTTTGAATGGGAGCAGAGCTGGTCTGAAAATCTGCTGCTTGCAGTATACTAGGCATCTAATTTTCCAACTGGAAAAGTGTTTTACTTTCACCCTGCTGATGAAAATTAATTGAAGACACATGTTCACAAGACCCAGAGGACATCTGTGTAAACATTCAGTAAGAAGATCAAGACTAAGTCACACAAAGAAGTCATGTGCTTAACCAGCACCAACCAGACATGTAGGAGGCAGCCTTGGGGTGCCAGGACACCCAGCTTTCATCATGCCCATGTGGGGAACAGCCTTGACTGTCCCCAGGTATGTTGTCAGCTGTCACCTCTGCTGATTTGCAGCCACCCCAGAGCAAACAATGGCCTTTGCTGAACAGTAAAGGCAGGCACTGAGCAGAGAAGGAGCCCATATCTACTGGAGCAGGCAGAATTCACAAGCAGGCAGCTAGTACAAAAGGTGAGAAATGCACACAATAATTACATCTATGCAGAGCTTTATCGGCTGGGAGATACTTCCAGGCTCTGTGTGGGCTGTGGGGAGGCTTTCAGAGGGATGAAGCATGGGAACCAGCTCCCTTTCTTCTGTCCTCATGTCCCAGCCGTGTGCCCTGCAGAAGACAGCTGCTGCTGGGAGGGTCCTACAGCTCCTGGGGGAGTGCAGATTCCTACTGTGAGTTGGCAGCCATGTAAAGGGCTCACTCCAGAAGGTCAGAGCAGGGATGGATGGGGAATGGCCATTTTTAAGCTTGGAAAGCTTTCTTTTTGGGGTGAATGTAGCATAAAGGGAGTTGTGTATGTGTGTGTGTGTGTGTGTGTGTGTGTCCCTCCATTTCCAAAACATGGCAGCAAACAAAACAAAACTCAAGTAAGAAAACCCTCAGTCACACCAGGTCAAACAGAACAATCAACTCAATCCAAGAGAAAAGACTTGATTTCCTTTTCAGGTGTTTTACTTATGCTGCTTTTTAAAAACTCCTAAGCTTGTCCATCCATTCAAAGCTAGTAAACTGGACATTTCAAAGTGGAACAGCAGCTCAACACAGTACACAGAACTTTCTCAGTTCAAAGTAATGTTTGTTCCATTCCTTAAAAAAAAAAAAAACCAAAGCAAAACAAAAACCCCAAATAAAACCAAACCACAATTCTTCTCCATCTTTTTTTTCATCCCAAGTCACCCACAGAATGTGATCCCAGTTCATGAAGAGCTTCAGCCACTGCAAGCTTTGGCCATGCTCCCTTTTCACTGAATCAATGACCGGCTCACAATGTCAGCCAGCATCACTACTGCTGCAGAGAAGAGGCACCCACTTGTATTGCATGAGAATTCCTGACACCATCTGTGAAGTTTGCACACTGCCATGCTCAAGGTGAGACCAAATCTTTCGAGCCTGAATATCACAACTTGGCCTTTTTGGGGTAGAGTTTGGGCAGCCGAAGAGAACATCCCACAGCTGGGGCTGTGAGGGCAGACGAGCTGCAGCTCTGATTTTGCTGGTAGGTGCAAGGGGATGCAAGGGGATGGAGCGGATAGAAAACACAAGAGTTTGCCTCGTCAAGGCTCACCAAAGCTCATCTGGAAGCATCCTTGAGCAGTCCAAGGGCCCAGTCTACTTGGAGCTAGTTTGCACATGGATGTTAAAGCAAGTTAAGTCCAAGTGTCAATTGAAAATGCGGTTGATCAAAGAACAGAAACGCAAGGCAGCACCGCTCCTAGTGAAGGATTTACCCTGCTGTCAAGTGTGCTCCGCAGCACCTCTCCCAGGCACAGTGATCTTACCACAGTTGTCACTAGCTGAGAGCCAGAGTGCAGCACGGATCTCCCACTGCTGGTGGGTTGAGCACATCCCAGTGCTACAAGCACAAGTGAGTCTGAAAGTGAAGCAGGCTGGGAGGCAGTGCTGGGCAGATCACCCGGCCCTCCTTGCCTCTCAGGAGCACCAATCCCTCCACTTGCTGCTATGTAGGGAACATCTGCTGCACAGACCTGGCTAGAAAGTGTGGTTCAAACACTTGGTGCAGAATGGACTGCTTTAAAGCTGAGGTTTTGCTCGAAAAGCTTCTAGTCCTGAAACAAGAATTATGGCCTAGTTTTTGCAAAGCGTTTCTGTGCACAAATCCCAGGTGCAGGCTTTATCCAGCTATGTTTCTATAGAAAGTAGTTCTCGCTCTTTTGTCTCTTTTGATGTTGAAAATACCTGGTCTTGCTCACTGACAAAACTGCACTTCACAGACTCCCTCTCAATTCCAAGGAAAACGGCATTGGATACCCTGCTAGGGAGTATCTTAGCACCTCTGTGCCTCCTGTGAATTTGGTGCTGACTTTAAGATGCAAAAGACCCAGCCCCAAGCCCCCAGCACAGGCCCATGGAACTGGTTTGCACTAAGGCTGTGGGATGAGTTGGGGCTATCTCTGAGGAGCCTGCAGGAGTGACTGCAGGCAGCCCCAGGGACAAAGCCTGGCTCTTCAGCACAGCAAGGAGATGGTGGCACTGCCCCTGACAGCTCTGTGTCGCTCAGCACAACACCATCCTCTTATTCCCAGGGTTTTTTCTCCAGCCTGGTCTTCAGAAGCCTCCTAGGTGCACACCTCTGCCCTGGGGCCGTGGGCAGCAGACCCCTTCCTTTGAAAATCCCTTACTCTGCCAGCTGGTTTAATGCTCAAGAAATGCAGCGTTTCATGCTGCAAAGCTTCCACTTGAAGGCCTCTTTAATACACTTAAATCAACGGCTTTCTTCTGGTTCCCCTAGATGCAAGGGGTAGAAATGCAGTGCAGCCCAAGGCACAGGAGTGTGCTCTTGGGCCAGAGCAGCTGCAAGTGGTCTCCCACACACAAAGCTTGAACCACTTGGACCTCATAGCTGGACCAAAGCCATAAACGGC
This sequence comes from Ramphastos sulfuratus, assembly GCA_013399055.1. NCBI lineage: Eukaryota > Metazoa > Chordata > Aves > Piciformes > Ramphastidae > Ramphastos > Ramphastos sulfuratus. The sequence goes on along the minus strand of WBNM01028914.1, from coordinate 280,619 downwards.
TTTGGGAAGACCTCAATACTGATGCTTGCACCTGGGCCAAAAGTCTGCTGGCAACAGTCTGCTCCTGGCCATGTGCCAAGGAGCACCTTCCCTGAGCAGGGTGAAGGGGTGTGGGACAATGTCTGCTGAGCTTTGATGGGTGCAGTAGGAGTGCATTGCAGACTGTATGGAAACTGCTGCTTGGGGCTTCTAGGCCAACTGCATCCCTCCACAGCACTTGTCTCCCTCTGAGAGTGACAGCCAGGTCCATCTCTCTATCTCCTCCTGTTCCTTCTTCACCTGCTGGCGATCGTTCTGTTGCTCAGGGTGGCATCTGAGCTTGCTCCAGAGCACATGAAAGTTGAGTTATGGAGCGACTCCTGACAGGCTGGCAGCAGCCTCAGTGACTCACTAACTTGTGATTTCCTCTGTGGTGGTTTTCCAGCGCAGCTGCTCCTGGCTGCAGCACATGGCGAGTGCTGACAGGGTGAGCATCATGTCAGCTCTCAGAAGGCCAGGCTGTGTGAGCAACCTGCAGATCACTCATGCAGATCCCCACAACAAACCTTGGTAATTGCCTCAGAGGATAACAGGCCATAAATCTGGGCAGCTCACACATGAGGCATACAGCCTGGCTCCTGGAATCAAAGTGTGTGTGTTTCTTGCTGCCGGCAGCGCCTGGATGTGTTTCTCCTTCCTTTTCAGAGGAGACTCCTTCCATTCCCTTCACTTCTCTCATCTTCTTTTCACCCCAGGCACTCTGAGAACACGGGGAGAGGTTTGCACCATTCCTGTAAGATGGCTCATGACTGCTTTGTGCCCCTTGATGTGTGAGGAAGCTGCGCACAGAGCAACGATGCTGTTTTCTGCACAGTTTAGCAGGAGGTGCTGGAGTAAGCTGCAGTTTCCTGCTTTCCCATCCTTTTTCTCTAGGTTTGAAATCACAGCATTTTTGCTGTCAACAAACTTGATTGCAAAACTCCCAGACTGCCTGGTTACAGGTTTATTTGCAAACCTGAAACTCAGCTTTAGGATCACAGACCTGTTTTGCACAAATTCAGGTCTAAGGTTTGGGTGAAAGAAGAAAGAAATCTTTTTCTTCACCACTCTATGGAGGGGAAAAAAAAAAAAAAGAGGCTTTGTCAAACAAAACCTAACCTGGCTGGTCCAGGAACCCTGCACAAAGGGGCATTGTGCTCTACTTAAGAAATAATGAGTCCAGTCTGTCAAGACTCTGTCCTGAGCTGCCAGCAAGCTTAAGAAAGCTGGACTCAGGTAGCCAAATAACTTGATGACTTCATGTCTGAAAGCTGGGTAAAAAGTGTCTTCCTGCCTTGTCTTCCCTTCCTGCTTCTTTATGGAAGGGACTCAGCAGGGCAGACCAGGCTGCAAACACAGCTGGTAGGAGCAAGAGGGAAAACAGTGTCAGGGGAGCACAGCCAAGAGCAGTGAGACTGCCAGTGGGGAGGACTTGCTTACCCACAGCCATAGCCAAGCACAAACATGGGGAGCAGGAGCAATCAGAAAAGAAACATGGTTGTGGAGATCAGCAGCTGGGAGCAACAACTGCACTGGGATAACTCCGCTCTATGGCAGAGCAGCCCAGTGCTGTGACACTTCACAGTGCCCTCCTTGGGGCTGGCACTCACTGGTGTCCAGTGTGCTGCTCCTTGGAGCTTGGCCAGACCAGAGTGAGCAGGGTGCAGGCAGAGGGAGCTGTGCATGACTGCCTGTGCTGCTGCTCACACAGCTGCTGCTCACAGCTGCCAGGAGCACCATGCTCAGGGAATACTGCCTGTGCACTCCCTCTGGAGGATGCCACTCTTGTTTCTGGAGGTCTTCTGTGTTTTCACAGAACCACAGAAACATTCCAATTGGAAAAGACCCCCCAAGATCATCAAGTCCAACTGTTATCCCTACTCTACAAAGTTCACCTTTGAACCGTATCCTCAAGCACCACATCCAAATGACTTTTAAAGACGTCCAGGGTTGATGACTCCACCACCTCCCTGGGCAGCACATTCCAGTGTCTAACCACTCTTGCTGGGAANGGGAAAAAAAAAAAAAAGAGGCTTTGTCAAACAAAACCTAACCTGGCTGGTCCAGGAACCCTGCACAAAGGGGCATTGTGCTCTACTTAAGAAATAATGAGTCCAGTCTGTCAAGACTCTGTCCTGAGCTGCCAGCAAGCTTAAGAAAGCTGGACTCAGGTAGCCAAATAACTTGATGACTTCATGTCTGAAAGCTGGGTAAAAAGTGTCTTCCTGCCTTGTCTTCCCTTCCTGCTTCTTTATGGAAGGGACTCAGCAGGGCAGACCAGGCTGCAAACACAGCTGGTAGGAGCAAGAGGGAAAACAGTGTCAGGGGAGCACGGCCAAGAGCAGTGAGACTGCCAGTGGGGAGGACTTGCTTACCCACAGCCATAGCCAAGCACAAACATGGGGAGCAGGAGCAATCAGAAAAGAAACATGGTTGTGGAGATCAGCAGCTGGGAGCAACAACTGCACTGGGATAACTCCGCTCTATGGCAGAGCAGCCCAGTGCTGTGACACTTCACAGTGCCCTCCTTGGGGCTGGCACTCACTGGTGTCCAGTGTGCTGCTCCTTGGAGCTTGGCCAGACCAGAGTGAGCAGGGTGCAGGCAGAGGGAGCTGTGCATGACTGCCTGTGCTGCTGCTCACACAGCTACTGCTCACAGCTGCCAGGAGCACCATGCTCAGGGAATACTGCCTGTGCACTCCCTCTGGAGGATGCCACTCTTGTTTCTGGAGGTCTTCTGTGTTTTCACAGAACGACAGAAACATTCCAATTGGAAAAGACCCCCCCAAGATCATCAAGTCCAACTGTTATCCCTACTCTACAAAGTTCACCTTTGAACCGTATCCTCAAGCACCACATCCAAATGACTTTTAAACACGTCCAGGGTTGATGACTCCACCACCTCCCTGGGCAGCACATTCCAGTGTCTAACCACTCTTGCTGGGAAAAAAGTGTTTCCTAATGTCCAATCTAAACCTATCCAGTGGCAGCTTGAGGCCATTCCCTCTTGTGCTATCACTATTTACCTGTGAGAAGAGACCAGCAGCAGCCTCTTCATAATGTCCTTTCAGGTATCTGTAGACAGCGGTGAGGTCTGACTTGATGTGCATAACATTGCCCTCTTTCCCAACCCTCTAGCAACACACACTGCTCCAGCTCATGTATGTCATTTGCTGTCTGAGACCACAGGGCACTGCTCAGTGAGGACCAAGAAAACATTGAGCAGGTCTCCAGGTATCTTAATGGGGGCTTGCATTTAAGTGCCTTAATAAGAAGCCCTAGGAGTGGATTCATTTGACAGTGAAACCAAACCAGAGCAAACCAAAGCAGCAGCTCGGATCCCAATGCAGTGTGTGTGCACATCACCTCTATGGCATCCATACAGTTTCTTACTAGCACCCTGGGAACCTGTAGTGTACAAAGGGCTGCCAGCATCAAGATTTCTCAGTTCAGCCCATTGCAAAGACCCTCAAGCAAAACAAGCAGTCTTGCAGAGCTGCATGTTGCGTATGGTCTGGTCTCTCTCCTTGCTGTGCTGATGTACCAAAACATACCTGAGACTTCTAGCCGTGCTTTAAATAAAACAGCTGCTTTGACCACTTACGAGGCAGGGAACCCAGCCATGTTTTTCCAGCCATGGAAACCACATGAAAAGTTCTACAAGCAACTTTTCCCAGTATTCTCCCTCTCCTTCATAGGGGCCAATCCCAAGGATGCTTGGCCAGAAAAAGGAGATTTGCAGGCTGCGTGTTGTAAATCCAGGGTTTCACTAGCATTTGCCAAAGGATTTTGTCTCTTCCAGAAGGGTGCCTGAATCATCTTTGGCATGAGGTTAGGGAACAAAAACAGCCAGGTCTTTACAGTCAACAGGATTTCTTTTGTGCTTCTCTCTGATGAGACTGTCACTTGGATTTCCAAATCCCTTAGTAGAAGATGCCTCCTTTAGTGCATTGGTCTAAATTCTTCCTACCCCTTACTTTTCATTCTTTCTNTCCTTCCCTTTCCTTTTTTTTCTTCCCCCTCTTCTCCCCTTTTACATTTCACAGTTGTTAGGTACAGCAGACATACCATTTCATTTATAGTTATCAGTACCCTGCTCACTCAGCTGAGCAGCAGCAGGGCTTGAGGAGATGGGCTTGATCTCTGGGCATTTGCCCCATGGTCCTGGAGGACCCTGGCATGGTGTTGCAGATGAAATGCTGACCTGCTGAAATGAGAAGCCTCCTCAAGCCTCAGTCTGTGGAGCTTGATGGTGCATTCTAAAAGACATAGCTCTGCTCCCAGCACGCAAGAGAAGCAAAACAAAGATTCCTTTGGGATGAAGCTTTCTCAGAAAGACCTGAAATGATGCTGTGCAGCAAAATACTCTCTTATTTGAGAAGACTTTTGCTTGTCTGATGAAAACACTTCATGTGGGCTGTCAAACATCCAGTTTAAGAGCTGTCAGGCACTGGGAAGCAGGTGAATACACAGCAAAGATTTCCCTTCAGCTAGAAAAAACAGCCTCCTGCAGCTCTGACTCAGCCCTGATAGTAAGAACCTGCAGAGGGTGCCAGGGATTGCCACCCCTCCAGCTCGCTCAGCCCTGCATGCTGGCAGTGACTGGTAAACTTTTGCTGTGCCCTGGCCCACACTCTGGTCCTCTCCCCAACTATTGCAACATTTGTAAAGGACCTGGATGGCCCCAAGTGGTTTTGGGAATGTAATTTCATCCTGTACAGGAGGTGGGAAGGATAGCTTTTGTCCAAGGCAGTTGGGCCAGCCAGGGGTGCTGGTCACACTGTGTGAATGGTTGGCTGCAGGCTGCTGTGCTCTCGCAGGTACCAGTCACCTCTCCAACATCAGCCTCCTTGCCACCTGTACTAAAGAGAACCCACATGTGAAAAACATCCCTTGCTACTTTAACAAGGCTATTACAGAATAATTTATTTAGTTCATTATGTACCTTTTGCCTTCTCCCCTGCTTTTGGGCTACATAAGTAATTTTCTGCCCCTTGGATTAAAAAGATTTGTTTTTCTGGCAGCATTTTGATCCTGCTCTATTATCTAGGCATTTCCTTTGCCATTATCACTTTTAATGGCTGTTGCTTTCTCTCTGCACAACAGGACAGATGAGGAGTACTGCCATTTCCTGAGCAATTCTGCAGACCAGTGGAGACCCTCCTCCCACAGCTGTCCCCAGACCTGGGTTCATCAATAGCTGCCACACTGTGTTTGCTGCTCTGTGTCAGCTCATTTGCCCCTCCCCTGCCTTGCATGGTCAGGCCCTTTCCTGCAGCACAGCAGTGCCATTTATGTCTGCACTAATACAACCAGGACTAAAATACTTCATTTTCTTGCCCCAAACTGGTAGTACAGAAAGCTGATTCCATGTTTTGGAGGCAAAACTCATATCCCTCTCTTTGTATTTAAACTCAGCTATGAGAAAAGTGGATGAGAAAGTGTGACAGCAGCCAGAGTGGCATCCCCTTCGGAAAGCCTGCCTCCAGTGTGGTCCTGAAGCAGGGCTCAGCCCCCTGCAGTGAGTTTCTCTGCCAGGGATGGCTTAAAGGATAGAGCAAGCAGGCGTCTACCCACCCCTAGCAAAAGCTTGGGCTGCTAAAAAGCAAACTTGCTGAAGTAAAATATTTATTCTCAATTTCCTGTTAAATTTGGCAGGAACAATGAATTTTTTTTTCTTGTTGTATTTTATTAGGAGATAGGGATTTAATGGGAAAACCCAGCAAAACATAATCTGCTTTCCCTACCAAGGAGGGTAAGCCAGCCCTGCACCACTTTCCTTCTCCCAGCTTTAACAAGGACAGCCCTCAGCTTTACCCTTGGACATTGCAGGGAAACCTCTGACCTGGTGGCTGGAGGCAGGACTTCACAGCCAGCTGGCCATTAACAACCAGCCTCTCAAAAATACCTTGAGGAATGGCATTTAGGGAAATCAACTGCCTCTGGCAAGAGCAGCCTGCAGCACTGAGGTCACCACCTAAACCAGCTTGCCTGGCACTGCTCTGGCCTTTGCCAAGCAAGCCAGACTTGGCAGCCAAGCTTTCAGAGCCAGTGCAGTCCTGAAACAGCCTCTGGTTTGCAGCAGACAAAGAGGATAATACACAGTGGCTTATTTTCTAGTCAAGGAAAAGCTGGAGTGAAATAATTTCCAGCCACTTTTGCAGAACCAGTAAGTTATTCCTTTCCTCTGCTTTCCTTTAAATCACCAGAATCCAGCTAAGATAAGAATGTGCATCAGTGACCTGAGGGGAACAGTACACACTGCAGACCTCTCCCCTTAGGCTTGGTTGGAAATCTAGTGCTTTGCATGAAATATGAGAGAGTGATTCATCACAGGGTAATTAGGCTTTAATCCAGCTGCAGATTTATCCACTCGATTATTAAATCTGCCCTGGTTGCTAAAGACCTCCTAATAACAGAGGCACTGCTGTTTTGTTCTAATTTAGGACACTCTAGTACCATATCAAGCTAGTAATGTGAAGGTTGCTTTAAGATATAAAGCTGTCAGCATTCATTCTGCATTGGGCAGTGTGAAAACTGTTACTATGCTACCACCTTGCAGGACAGGTCAGGTGAGCATGGAAACTGCATGCACCCACCAAAGCACAGCCATCTCAGGAAAGCCTTCCATAGCTCCCTGCCTCTTTTCATCCAAGCACATCCCCTTCCCCAAACCTTCCTCTGAGCCTTTTCTCTAGGAGCAGAAGATGATCTGCAGTGTGAGAGTGGAGCAAGCTAGAGGTTCTGTATCTCCACAGACATTCAGGAGTCAGACCTAGGCCAGATGCCAATCACATGGCTTTATCTCTGTTTTCTATTTGGAACATCTTATTAGACATTTCTACTTTTCTGCTGCCCTCGGTCTGATCTCAGAGGCTCCCTTCTCACCTCCCTTTCTTCTCATCTGTAACACAGAAGCTCACGGACTTTGGCAAGTGCAAGGCAGAACGTGCCCATCCTCAAAAGAGCCTTCCTGCCTCCGAGCACCTGATCCTCATTCTCCCTTCCCTGGCAGCAAGCTGGGCTGCTCCCTCTGCCAGCTTTTATTGCCAAGACAGCCGTGTAGCTCACCACCTCAGGTGAGCTCAGCTGCTGTCAACATGACACACCAGTGGGCCTCCTCTTCCAATTTTGCAGTCCCTTTTCCTGGTTTGAAGTTTGCCTTTTGTATCAGGTGCAGCTGAAGGCCAGCAAGGTCTGAGCACCTTGTGCTTTCCCCACGCCTGGTGAACCAAGAGCACAATTACTACCCTGCTCACCCTGCTTGCACCATGCAAACACTTCTGCTGCACTAGTAGCAACTTTGTGATCACCTTCCAGAGATGATTACAAAGCTGAGGCACAGGAAGTTTCATGTAAACATGAGAAGGAATTTTTTCCCTGTGAGGGTGACAGAACCCTGGAACAGGCTGCCCGGGGGGTTGCGGAGTCTCCCTCTCTGGAGATATTAAAAACCCACCTGGATGTGTTCCTGTGTGATCTGGTCTAGGTGATCCTGCTCTGGCAGGGGGATTGGACTGGATCAGCTTTCAAGGTCTCTTCCAGCCCCTGACATTCTATGATTCTATTCCTTACAAGATCCCACTGTTTAGTTCAGCATGCAGAGGACTCATGCAGTGGATACAGAACCCTTTTAGTAAGTAGCCTCATGAATACTGTGGATCCTGCAGAAAATTTGAGGAGTACTGGCAGATGCAGAGGGAGCAAAGGGATTTGCAAGGAACCAGGATTCACTTTGGAACCAAGTGCCCATCCTTCTAGCAACTCAAGGGCTGCTAAATACAAGCTCCCTCCATTACAAGGAAAGCAGTTGGCTTGTGCATAAGGAGGGAAGTCTCTACCTGTGACTTTTCCACTGCCTGCTGGGGAAATCAGCCAGGGCTTTGCTCACAGCAGGCAAGACCATCACTGGGCTCTCTTCTGAATTTTCATCTGGCATGACCTGAGCCAATATAATCCCATTCCCTAGAGCTGCACATCTCTGCATGCAGACTTGCAAGTCCAGGCTGTGTCACTCCTTGCTGGGAGCACTCCTGCCCCTGGGGTTTGGCTGCAGCAAGAAGCAGGGACTGCCTGTGCTCCAGGGTGCCAGAGCCCAGAGAGTTTGCTTTTAGGGACAGGATTTCTTCACCTTGAATTAGTGTGACCAAACCCACTTGTGAACACAATGGAAAGATTCACACCATGAGAAAAGCTCCTTCCCATAAAGCAAACATCTATGGATGGAAAATTTTCATTCAGTCTGATACCAGAGATGGGAAAGCACAGCTGCACAGCTCTTACAACCAAAAACCCTGTAAACTGCTGTTGTCACTGTGCAGGGGAGAGGAGGAGACAGATATAGGGAAAGGAAACAAGTCTGGTGGGGAGAGATTATTCTGCAAAAGTCCCACCTACAGTTGTTGCCCAGTATACCACCGTTCAAAGTGCAGGTCTTGGTCTGTGTAACCCGCAAGGGCTGATAACCTGCCCCCATTTGAAAGGACCTCCCCTTTTCAGCTCCATCGATTGTGTGTATTCGATGGCTTCAAAGACACTTGTGCTAAGGGGCTAGGTCTTACCCAGCCAGCGAGATAACCATCGCTGGGCACCAAAGCCTGCAGCAAAGTCAATATTGACAGAGCTGCCCTGGCTGCATCCTGCCTGGCTGGAACTCCCAGGTGTGCAGCCAGGTTCTCCTCCAGGAACTGCCCAGGTGGAGACCAGCAGAGTCAAACTTGGGAGCCACAAAATGTGTTAGACAGAAACGGTGACCACAATGTGGGGTTTCCTAGTTCCTTGGACACAAGCAGATCTGTTGGCTACCAACACACAGGAGAAGCTGTGCTTGGAAACCACTTTCAGGCCAATGTAGGCATTACTTGTTTTAATAATCAGATGCAAATGGTAAAAGCCATCCTGTAATTATCCCCATGTTAGGAAAACCCACACATTAACCATAGGACATGACAACTCTGCTGATGGAAGCAGGCTGTAACTTTACTTTCTCTTTCTGCCTCCTGCTATTTTAAACTTGTTCCTCTATCCCAAACACATGTTTATCTTCCCAGTGCTCTGGAGATTTCTTTGCAAAACTCTCAGGCAGAAAGGCCAGTCCCTGGGGGTGCAGACAGTCCCATTGGAGCTGCTGTCAGCCCTTAACTGAATGTCACACCTGGCTGTGGTTCACCTCTCATTTGTCACTCGCAGCATGCTGCTCACAGACCATGCTTATGGCTTTGTGGTTCTGTAGCATGCTGGAAATATTCCCCCAGGGTCAGACATAATACAAGTAGAGGCAAGAGGTCTGGCATCAAACCCAGATCTCCCAGAGGGATGTTGTGTGGTGCAGTCGGAAAGGAAAGGCAGCGCTGGGTGGTTTAAGTGAGGGATCTCATACTGCAAATAGCAAACTTGCAGAAAAGCAGCTGCTACAAATAGTTTGCAAGCAGCTTCTGCACTGAAACAGCACTTGAGCAGTCCTGAGTGCTAAAGGTTGAAAGGAAAAGACAGTTCATAGAGAAACACTGAGCCTCCTGCAACAGGAAAAAAAAAACAACAACCCAACTAAAACAAAAAAACCAACAAAAACTTGGGGGGGAGGGGGTGGGAAAGAGAGATGAAGATCAGAAACAATTAAAGAGCAACAGTTATTGAGTATTCTGCCCCTGCAATTAGGGCTCCTGAAACTGTTTATGTGGCGTGGGATGGGTGCAATGCACACTGCATAGCCAGGAGCACCCAAACTGTTCATGAATCCTGAAAGGCTCTGTCAAAACAAAGCTTTTCTGCAAATGGAAATCCTGGCATCCCCAGTGTTATTGGCTGCTCCAAACAGGAAACCTTTAGTGTGGATTTCATGGTAAACATCTATGTCCAACATTTAATTCTACCCTTCAGAGGGGAGACAGGGGAAGCGAGTTTGTTCAGCCAGAACCTCTTCCAGGCTGACTGTGGAGAACAGGATTTGTGATGAGATTTCTTTTCAGGCTGGACTCCATGGTTAACCAGTCAGATTAATAAATGCCAGAAGGAGGAAATAACAGATAAGATAAAGAGAGGAGGATCTGTGTCCCCACCTGGGCAGACAGCGAAAGTTTACAGGAATTCTGTGCCTCCTGGGTAATTCTTCCCAGCTCTTAATGTCTTAGAAGAGGTGACTGCAGCATCTTTCCAGTACAAAGGTGGTGGGGAGTTGCATGTCAGCATGTTCCTGGAGGATCCCAGTCATTTCCTTCTCTCTCAACCACTTCCTGGTGGAAATGAAAAGATGGGACACATGCCAGCTGGCAGGACTTCTGTCTTCAGCAGTGTTATCTGTTGAAGGATGCTTGGTTGTAACATAACATTTCTTTTGTTTCATGGGAAGCTGTGATATCTTTCCCCATTTATTGTCAGAATTTGGTATTTATTATTTTTTTTTAATGATTTTTTTCTTGGGAAATGCCTGACATTCTTTCCAGCTCTTGCAGAAAAGAGGTACCCAGCACTGATCTCTGCAAGGAGCTCAAGAGCTGTGTGCTGCAGAAAGGAGGAGTGATTGCAGCTACATGAGAGAAAACCAGCAGAACATCAAGTGGATGGAAGTTTGAGGGAAGCTAACCTATGTGTTGCCTTTTTGTGTGGATGTGTTTGAGTATTTAGATAATAAAATCTCTGATCTTCATGCTTGGGAACAGAGTACCAAACAGTTACTCAGAACGTGTCTGTAGTGAAGCTCTATGGCTCTGTGTACTTGTGGCCAAGAAGGCCAATAGTAATCTGGGCTGTATTAGAAGGGGATTAGTTAGTAGGCTGAGAGAGGTTCTCCCCCCACCTCCGCTCTGACCTGGTGAAGCTGCATTTGGAATATTGTGTACAGTTCTGGGTCTCTCTGTTCAAGAAGGACCTCAGGGAACCACTTGAAAGAGTCCAGCACAGAGGCACAAAGATGCTGCAGGCAGTGGAACATCTCCCTGCAGAGGACAGGCTGAGGGAGCTGGGGCTCTTTAGCTTGGAACAGAGGAGCCTGAGGGGTGACCTCATTTGTGTTGATAAAGATGTGCAGGACAGTGTCAGGAGGACAGAGCCAGGCTCTGCTCAGTGATGCCCAATGATAAGCCAAGGAGCAATGGGTGCAAGCTGGAGGAGAGAAGGTTCCATGTGAACATAAGGGAAAACTTTTTCACTGTCTGACAGAGCCCTGGAACAGGCTGCCCAGGAAATCTCCTTCTCTGGAGACATTCAAAACCCACCTGGATGTATTCTTGTGTGACCTACTCCAGGTGATCCAGCTCTGGCTGGGGGGGTTGGGCTGGATGATGTTTTGAGGCTTGCTGAGATGTATAAAAACAATGACACAAAAATAGGTAACACAGAGAGTCTCTCTCTGGGAGCTGCTGTGTCTTCTGGGCTTCTGCTGTGTAACCCAACTAATCATTCTGCTTCTAACCCCCCTTGCCCATCCTCCAAACTCACCTTGCATGTAAGACAGATCCTGGGATAAGGTAGAGGGGTGGAAAGAAAGTGGAAGGGTGGTTGGGAGCCCCTCCTGGGGAGTCTGATTTCTGGGAGGGGTATTGTGTTTCTGTATTACCTTTAACTTGTATATTTCTGTATATAGCTGTATATATAGAGTAATTTATTGTAAATATCTGTTTGTATATCACGCTAAGCTGTAACTATAGCTTCAGTCCTTAACTTCCAGCTGGCTGAGTCTAGTCGGGGTGATTTTCATAGAGTGGGGGGAGCAGGTAACTCCCAAACCATCACAAGGTCCCTTCCAACCCCGAATGTTTTGTGGTTCTGTGAGATGCAGGGATGCTCATGATGCTGTCAAACACCCTAGCCCAGATATCATCAGGGAAGAGGAAGGTCCTTTTGGGCCATCTGCCCAGGTAATGACCTTGCATTTGTGCTGTGGTCTGAGGCCCAGCGACAAGCCCACTAACAACACTTTCCAGTTTCAAGCTATCCAGTGTACTCACACTCATTGCCATCACAGCACTGCCAAAAACGCAGAGTATAAAGCTTTAGTTAACCAGGTTAAAGCCATGAAAATAAATAGTGGCTTAGTCCCTATACTTCTATACTATACACATCAATACTATATTTTGTGGCAAGGGTCTTAATATACAAAGCTGGAAAAGCAAGAGACTAGTAGGAAACTGAGCCCGTTCCTGCTAAAACCTCTGGTGAGTTTAGACTAGTGGGAATGCAAAAATATGCTTCATAAAATAGAAAAAAAAATCCTCTATTTTTTAGAGTCTCCTTACACTGCCTACTTTTGAGTATTTCAGCCTTCTCTCTCGGGCCAGACTAACAGATGGCTTCTAAGAAACATTGCTGACTTTACCACCAAGATACTGAAACCAATGAAGCAAAGGAAAGCCAGTGGGAAGTAATTCTGGCACTCAGTGGGCTATTTCTGCTACACAAAAGCCTGTTGCTCCAGCTCTGTCCTTAACACAAACGCAGCATGCCCTATCCCTGCATCCAGCAGCTGCCACGTGCTCTCCCCACATGGCTTATGCCCAGTGGGCATGGGGGGGACAGGCTTCTAGCTGGGGCAGGCTCAATAAGGCTGTTGTCTTATTCAGGCTTGTGCTCAGTTGCATCCTGGAGCTCCGGAGCCCTCTGGTCCTCCCCGACAGAAATCTGGGAATGAAAAAGATGACAAGGTACAGGAAATGTTTCTGAATGGGCAGAAAGAATGTGAGGATTATTATTCATATAATCACAGAATGTCAGGGGCTGGAAGGGACCTTAAAAGCTGATCCAGTCCAACCTCCCTGCCAGAGCAGGATCACCTATACCAGATCACACAGGAATGCATCCAGGCAGGTTTTGTACATCTCTGGAGAGGGAGACTCCACAACCCCCCTAGGCAGCCTGTTCCAGTCTTCTGTCACCCTCACAGTGAAAAAAATCCTTCTCATGTTTAAATGAAACTTCCTATGCCTCAGCTTTCACCCATTGCCCTTTGTCCTGTCGTTGGGCATCACCCAGCAGAGCCTGGCTCCATCCTCCTGGCACTCACTCTTTAGACATTTACACACATTGATGTGGTCACCTCTCAGTCTCCTCTTCTCCAATCAGCACAGCCCCAGCTCCCTCAGTCTCTCCTTTTAAGAGAGATGTTCCATTCCCTTTGTCATCTTTGTGGCTCTGTGCTGGACTCTCTCAAGGAGTTACATGAACTGGGGGAAAACTTTATTTTTTAACTGTGCTCTTCCAGCTCTGAGAAAGCTGCTAGAAGGGAAAGGGTAGAAATTGTTTCGTAACTGTTGTTTACTGAGGCCTCAAATATCTAATGATGAACTCAACAGTAAAGTCAAAATGCCTCTTCAGGGTGTTTTACCTGCACTGCCTGCTGCTGCAGTACACACAGAGACAAAGTTAGGGGTTCAGTGGAGAGATGACACTGTCCTTTAAAGCTGCTTTAAAAAGTGGTTACTCCATAAATGGGAAAGCTGTTGAATAACATATTCAGTTATTACACACACACACACACACACACACGCACACCCTTTAGGTATGTGATCAGCTTTTCCTGTATTTTTGTGTATCTAACTGAAATATTTCTGTTGTCTGTCTGAGCAGCCTACATATGTTGGCTTGGACAGTTAGATTGGGTAAGTTGGGTGCCATGATTTCTTTGACAAAAGCAATGCAAATCTTGTCAAGGTTTCAAATGGTCCTTTTCAAAGGTTTCAAACTTACTTTGGCTAAACATTTGCTAACAACTTTAAAACTGATCATGCCAGTAAGGTTATTTGCTGAAAAAAGGACTGCAAAGTACTGCAGTCAGCTGGGGGTGCAGACCTGAGCAGATTTTGATACTAAGCTTTCTGTCTATCTGCACAAAAATGCAGAATGCCCTTTCAGCAGCATTCATCATTTCCTTAGCCTCTCATCACTATGGTGTGCTGAAATTTACAGCATGTCTGTAAGTCAGGCAGCTCTGAGTGTCCTGCAGCTCTGTCATCACATACTGTATCACTTTGGATGGATCAAGTGACAGCAAAGATGCACAGGGCCTGCAGCAGAAAGGTAGTGCTGCAGCAGAGTGTGCTTGTGAACTCCTTCTTTCTTTCACAGAATCACAGAATGTTAGGGGTCAGAAGGGACCTGGAAAGATCACCCAGTCCAAACCCCCTGCCAGGGCAGAATCTCCTAGAGTAGCTCACACAGGAACATGTCCAGGTGGGTTTTGAATGTCTTCAGAGGAGGAGACTCTACAACCTCTCTGGATAGCCTGTTCCAGGGCTCTGCCACCCTTACAATGAAAAGGTTTTTTCCTTATGTTCACATGGAACCTTCATTGCTCCAGCTTGCCCCCATTGCCCCTTGGCCTATCATTGGACATCACTGACCACAGCCTGGCTCTGTCCTCCTGACACTGTCCCTCACATCTTTATCAACATGAATGAGGTCACCTCTCAGGCTCCTTTGCTCCAAGCTAAACAGCCACAGCTCCCTCAGCAGGGAGATGTTCCACTGCCTATAGCATCTTTGTGGCTCTGTGCTGGACTCTTTGATACAGTTCCGAGAGGTCCTTCTTGAACTGAGGGGCCCAGAACTGGACACAGTATTCCAGATGCAGCCTCACCAGGTCAGAGCAGAGGGGGAGGAGAACTTCTCTTGACCTACTAACTACAGCCCTTCTAATACACCCCAGGATGCCATTGACCTTGCCACGTTGCCGCCTCACCCCCATCCTTCTACCCACCCCACATCCCCGGCCCCTCTCCTCTGTGCTGCTCTCCAACAGGTCAGTCCCCAAGCTCTGCTGGTCCATGGGGTTGTTATTTCCCATTTGCAAGGCTCTGCATTTGCCCTGAGCCTGTTCTGTCTAGCTTCAAACACGTTAATCCAAAGTATTAGCCACTCTTGCCAAAGTATTGCTCTGCCCTGCTATTCCCATCCTGCACTAGCTCCTGGATGTCACCTTGCAAACTGCAGCTCTTCCACATTCTCCAGAAAGTAGCTATAGGCACCTTGCCAGCCTTTCATTTCAGTGCACCACATAGCAGCCACTTTGCTACGCTCCACATTGCTGTAGCCCTCAGCCCTCAGTCTTGTGGCTGAAGATGGCCTACACCAGAAACGAACCACGAGCCAGTGGCAGCAGAGGCACTCATGTAGTGAATGCACATTTTATATTTTCATCCTAAAAATCTATTTGTGCCAAAGCTGTTTTGAGGCTCTTTTCCACAGGCACCATTTGGTCCTCATTGCCTAGCTGCAAACTTAAGGTGAGATCTGCCACACTCATACAGTGCAGTGGCTCTTCCCACAACCACCATAAAACCCCATGGACTCTCTGTAGGGATTTTCCAATGACAGAAAATCAAGGAGCAATCAAGGAGCATGTCATGGAGGCAGGGAATTTAATGTGGCTGAGTCAGGAATTATAAAAATAGAATTATTTTATTTTCCTGAATGCCTCACCCCCAAATNTGTGAAAGGTAGGAGCCGTCCAAAAGCGAGGACGGTCCAAAACGGGAGCTCTGTCACCTGTCCTGTCAGCAGCTCTTTTAAGGCAGGCACCTCGCACCTTCTCCCTTGCTCTCTTTATCCTTTTCTAGACAAAGTGTCCATTTGCCAATTTATGCTGGGTGCAAAACCCCAGCCAGCCACCAGCATGATGCCCAGCGCAGGCTGCCACGTGGCTCAGCACACGAGTGGCAAGGTGCCTGCTGCTGTGCCCCCTTCAAGCCTGCAGTGCAGGGAGGGGGGAAAGCAGTTTTTGCACCTTCTTCTCCTCCCCATTCAAACCCTCAAGGGAGGGGAAGAAGGAAGGAATTTAGAGTGCTTCGGAACAGAGCAAAACTGAAAAGCTGTAAGATCTCTGAAGGTAAAAAGCCTGTCCTCCTCAGAGCCTCCATCCTGAATCACCCATGTCCTCTGCACCCTGCTCAGGTCCTCATCCCCAGCAGCTGAGCACATCACTGCAAGAGAAGAAGGTCCTGCACAACAAAGGGGATGTAGCTTGGCCCTGGGCTGAAGCCTCTGATCCAAAAAGGTGATGCTCAGAGCTCAGATGGCTGCATTCATTCAGCCTCTGACTGGCCTTTAGCGACATGTATCAGGCAGAGTAGATGTAGGTGTGGCAAAGGCCACATCTGCAATAAAGGCTAAGCACACATTTTATCTCTCAGTCATTACAAGAAGCTCCTTTCCTTAGACATCTACTTGTTTTTTTCAGTCTATCTGTAAAAACATGAAGCCTTTTTTGGTGACGTGGTGGAAACGAAAGCACACAGAGCCTGATATTTAAAGCTTAAGATATATTGGTTTAATCCTGTCAGAACTCTAATGTAGATTATATAGGGACAGGCAATGACCAGAGGGAGGGAGAGAGGTGTAAATAATCCAGAGGAGTGTGGACTTGTTGGCAGGGTGGATTTATGCCCTGTCTTAATAAAGTGCCCTTTCATCTCTGGTACCTGGGCTCAGAAGCCAGTCTAGACAGGAATTAATGGGGCTCCTTCTCCACTTACAGTTCTCAAGGTTTCCCAGCACCCAGTGTTCTCAAAGGTAGAGAAGTGCAGATTGACACTGGGAGTTCAATCAGCCATGGGTACTGCTTTTTGCAATGGGCTTTTAAACACAAGCTCTGACCATTCACCCAAGAGGGTCTGCTTCTAGGCCAGGGGACAAATTAAATGCATTTACTATAACCTCTTTATGTGACTGCCATCTTAAAATAAAGCCAAGCAATTGGGAGCCTGTTATAGAGAGATGGATTAAGTCATGCCAAGAAAATAAAATACTACTGTGCACTGCTTTACACCAACTTGGTTCTGTCTGTTCACCCTGCCTAGGAGTGTGAATGGTTCAGGGCAGAACAGCACTAGGACCTGTGGATGCTGAACTGCATGAAGTCTCCTGTGGCGAAAGAAAATTGCTGACTTCTTTTCTGCTTGCAGTGAACCTTCCCTTCTGTTTTCTTGTCCCCCCTTAGGAGGCCAAAAGCATAGATTGGGATGGAAGATTCAAAAGCATTTCTCAGTGAAGGATCTGGAGTTTCACTGGAATGTGCAGTCAAGAGAAGCAAGGAAAGCAGTGAGCAAAATTGTACACATCCAGTGTGATTTAAAGAAAGAAAATATTTGGAGAAAGGTCTGTTAGGGACCATAATTTCTTGAACTCTTCAATTCCTATTGCTGGGGAATGGGCACATCTTAAATCCTCATTTCAATCTATACAGAAGGATCCCCAGATGCAGAGACATGCATGTCCTACATCTGTTTAATTTTCAACACCAGGAGACAGGGAGCAGCAGGATGCACTGACAGCTATTAGGAAGCCCTTTTATAATGCAAAGTGTGCGTCTTATCTAAGTACAAGGACTCCAACAAGTAAAGACTGACTGGGTTAAAGCAAAGGAATTGAAGGACAAAGTAGACTCTAAAGGCACAGCAAGAGGTAAGAGCCCGCTGGATTCAGTGATGGACAGTGTGACAGGTTCTCTTCCCAGGGTATTTCTGCTACAGATATTTGAACAGTACAGATGGAGATGGCCAAAGAACTTCCTTCTGAGAACTTAATAGCTAGGCAGGAAGGCTAGGAAGGACTATGCAAGCTGTAGCCTCTTAAATGAAGACATGTAAAAGTTTCAGACAATATATAAGCAGTCCTCTGCATGATATTTTATTCTGTCTAAAAAGGCTAGCACTCAGATTGAAAAAAAAAAAACAAACAAACCATTAAATTCTCTTAGTGATAGGTGTCTTGGGCTGCTCAGCACCATGCCCAGGGCTGGAGCCCTCTTCCTTCTCTTCCCTAAAGGGATAGTTTTGTACAAAAGCTCACAGCAGTGCTCCACGAGGCTCCCACATCTAAGGAAGGGTGATAGAAGCTTTGTGTTTGAGGAGTGTTGGCTGTGGAAGCATGATTCAGATTCACCAGTTAGACAGCAATTGTCTTTTGCACCAGCCCAGGAATCTCCTGGGACTGCCTCGCAAAGCAGGGGCTGCTGCTACCAGAGAACCGGATTTAAATGAGCTCTAGGCTGAAATGTAAGCTGGCTCCTGGCCTGGTCAATAGCAATGTTTCCTCCCCGTGCAAGAACCAGCGTTGAGCTCTTGTGAGATGCACACTTTCTGCCAGCTGCTGAGCTGTGCTGTCTATCCCAGGTGGGACTCCTCAGCTACAGCAGGAAATGTTGCAGGCTTTAGAACTAAGGAAGGGTGTGGAAAAAGATCAAGGGCTTCTTTGTCATGCAGGGTTTTGTGCATTAGTGGAATTCATTAGTGGAATCTCCTAATAAAAGAGCAGCAATAAAGTGCACTAGAGCACCTCTGTGCCTTCAGAGCTGTGCAAAGCTGGCCTGTAGCAGCTTTAGGCTCACTTAGCTCATACCTCAACCTGCAGCCAGAGCAGCATCTGCCTGGTAACAGGGGAGGCCCAAAAACAGACGAAGTCTTTCAGCCCTAAGCAGAGCTGATGTCAACCAGTACAAGCCTGTTCTCCCAGCTGTGCTCTCCCAAGACACTCTTCTGGGTCTGCTGTGACTAAGCTGTAGCACAAAGGAGTGCAGGCAGTAATGTACCTGCGGGGTGAACCTTCTCTCTCACCGCTTCAGTCCCACATCTTTGCCATCTCCATGGAGGTGAGCTGTGATTCTTTCTGCCAGGTTCCTCTCCACAGACAATTTATAAGCTGTCTCAGTCTCTTCTGAGATCTTACCATGGATGCCCTGGCATGTTTTGGGCTCTGCTCTGGGCAGCTTTTGGTTCCCACCTTCAGTCTTGCCCAGGGCTGGATGCTGTGGGTAGAGCGGAACCAATGAGGCAATGGAAGTTTGTAGAATAGAGGGGAATCCTCCTCAGAGCTTCTCCCACCTGTGCTCACGTGGCAGTTTAAACTTTCCCACTTCCTGTAAGGTAAGGAAGATACAGAGAAGTGGATTGGAGGTGGCTGGCATTTCCTGTGGTGGGACAGGCAGGAAAGCCTCAGGATCTGATCTGTCCTGGCACCCTGTGAGTAGCACAACTGACTGTCTTGTGTGCAGATGATGAAGGTCTTGCTGTTACCATCGCCAGACCTCACTGCTCTGCAACTCTTTCCATTCACCCAGGAAGATTCAATGCTGTCTCAAGGATGTGTTGGTAAAGGAGCAGCCTGCAAGGTCTCTATTTACAACCCTTTTGGCACCCAAAGGTTTTCTCTGCTGTGCAAGTGAAGGTGTTAGGGACAGGACTTAGAGCACTTTTTCACACCACCATCTCTTCAGTTCTTGAGCCCAGATGGCTACCATTAACACATACACATAAGGCAGCCTTTCCCCAGTCGCTGTCAATGGGAAGCTGTCACCTGGTACTCCAGCACCACTGACATGCTGTTCCCATCTGTCCCACTCCCCACAGCTCTGCCACTGGCTTGGCATAGGGCTGAAGGTCTGTACTGGGGGATGAGCTCTGTGTTGAGTGGGGAGGCAGGAGAGGCTAGGCTTTCTAAGGAGCAATTTGGGCTTATGGATCCCCAGAGCGCAGGGGCAATTTGCACAACTGAGCAAGATGCCGTCCATTGTGGGGCAAAAGGGACTGGCTTGAGCTCTTCCTCCCACCTGCACCGTCCCCTCCAGTGCCTTGCAGATGCTAATCAGCTGTGGGGGAGGTAGCTTCTGGTCTCAAGGATGCAGTGCAGTGAATTTGCTTGGCTCCCTCAGCTCAGACAAGCATCCATCAAGCAAGATTCAGGGCTATATGTCCCCAGAGGCTGCAGGTTACCAGCTCCTGTGTTGGACCTGGTGCTGCTACTCTTGCTGTACTTGTAGGGAGGACGAGGGGAAGATAAGGAGTGAGGAAATGTGAAGGCATCTAAAAAGCGTGATAAACCTGGGACTGGATGGGAGGGACCCTATGCTGTAATAAGGCAGGCATGGGCTGTGCCCTGGGAGCAAACCTGTGGAGGTGGCTCTGCTCTTCCTTGGGCTGGCCAGGAACATAAGTGAGAGGTGCTGCAAAAGCCATAATGCTCTATGAACCCTGCACACTCACCACCCTCTACCCCATCAGACCAATGCAAAGAGACCTGAGAGCAGAAGAGTCCCATGTCTGGGTTCTTTACAATCCCTTAACAGCCCTGGAGCTACAATCCCACTGCTAACTGCCCACTTGCCTCTGAAGAGTGTCACCGCTGACTCCCACTTGCAATGAAAGGTGTCAGAGTGTGCCAGGGAGGAATGGGTGGGATGTCCTTCAGGCTTCACAGGTTGCCAGAGCTGGCACAGCATGATGACCAGGCAGGACCCCAGCTTAGGGGAAGAGGATCTGGGTTATCTGAGAAGGGAGACGCACAGTTAACACCAGTGTTTGAAAAAGGAGTGTGGAGCCATGGATCCACAGCCACCGGCAGTGCTGGGATCTCCCTGGAAAGATCTGCCTTCAGCCAGCTGCAACTGAACCTTTGGTCCCAAAGGAGCAACTGTTCAAGAGCCCGAACCACTGCGAGTTAGAAGTTACTGTTAATCACTGACCCCTGTAATGCCGAAAGTGCTGCGCGGTGGCGGAGGTGCGGGCGTGCGTGAAACAAAACCCAGCAGTGATTAAAGAGGCGCGGGCTGTGTCCTGTAATGCAGCATTATGGAAGACAAGGCAAACAAGATTAACCCGCATTGACAAGGCGTTTATCCACGGCTAAGAAGAGACCCACGCCGCAGCACCTCTGTCCCGCAAGTTTACACCAGCACACAAGAGTCTAATCCCTCATGGCCTGTCAAGATATTAGGCAAATCTCTGGCTCTCATTTGCCTAATCCAATAGCCCCTAGCTTCATGAGAAAGACCTCCTAGGGGGCCTTAACAACCATGTTTGTTAGACCTTATATAAGTAAACAAAGCTCTGAAAGCCAAAGAGCTTCCTCTTCCATCTGGGATCTCAAGACCCTCTTAACCTGGAGATAAAACCAACCACACTCAGGAAAGGAGGATGCGATTTTAAACAGGTTGAGTTCTGCTTCCACGGCAAGCAGCATCTGAAGGATTTTGCCAAAAGCAGCTCTACACTTAAAGCTGCAGAGGTGCCAGGTGCCCTAAGTTCATAGCAGAGCCTTCTTATCATCAGGGATTTGTTATCCAGCTGCTGGGACCACAGTGCTCATTCTCTCTTCTGCTAGCTTCAGCAGAGGAATCAACAGTGTTAAAGTAGCCTTTTGAGACCAAGGTGCTTTGTGTGCCTGTGTGAGCATTGCCAGGAGACCACATGCTTGTACCCTTCAATCTATAAATGCTTTCTGGAACCCTCTAGTTCTGAATCTGATACTGGCCGTGATACCTCCAACATAAAAGGAGTGCAGGTGTTTTCTAGTCATTGGATTTTAGGACACCACCATCTCCTTTCTAGGCACAGACACTTCCCTGATACTTTGGCCAAAGATCCAAACTGTCTAGAGGCTTGATGGATCTCCCAGGGCTGAGAGTTACTCTTATCTCTGACACATCATTAACAATGCTGTTGACAATGTGATTTTGCTCCACAAACAGGCAAACCTGTAGGGAGGATTCAGGCAGATGAATAGTCACTCAAGGCTTGGCTGCCTACCAGTCTTAGCCAGGTCTCTGAGGATCTGGAAACTAAACTGAAAATATTATAAAAGAGGTTTCATAAGGGACCTTCCCATAGAGCTGAAGTGAAGCTGGAGTCAGAAAACCATCACCACAGTTCCCCCCACTTCCTCCACAAAATGTGTCTGCAAAGACAGCACAGAGTACACTTTAAGGAGAAACACATGGCCAACAATGCAGACAGGGAACAGCAAGGCAAGGACAAACACCTCAGTGGAAGGTGGCCCCTGGAATGATACAAACAGGCTCTGGAGTGACAGAGACCCACCAAATTCTTCTGACTTCCCACTGCCTCCTACCAACCCACGGCAATTTGGAGATGAGCAGGTAGTGGAGGTAGCAGAAGGTACCTCAGGCACTTTAAGATGCAGGGTAAGCCTTTGCTATGCTGTCATTGCTGTCCCATTCCATGCAGCTGTTGTCTTGGCACTTTACAGGCACAGAGGGTGTGCACATAATTCCACAGTCACGTGTGGGCTGGCAAGTTTATATTACCATGGAGTACCAGCAGCCAAAGCCTGGATGCCCTGGACATGATGGAGGTTGGCTGTCCGGGTCCTTACCTCTGCAGCTCATCTTTTACAACTAGCCTTATCTCTGTAGGCACTCAACAACAGCTTGTGCAACACATGGAGAGCAGAAAAAGCACTTCACTCTCCCACCACATGCATGGTAATTTCAATGGAGAGGGCAAGATTGAAAAGTGAGCATTTTAACTATAAAACATAAAAAGGCTTTGAGATTTACTCTTTTTTAGCTATTTCAAACCCCTGCCTCTGCCCAAGCTCCAGGCATGTAGGCATGAAACATTCTGGACAACCTGATCTGGTTGAGGATGTCCCTGCTCACTGCAGCGAGGCTGGACTAGATGACCTTTGGAGGTCCCTTACAATCCAAACCATTCTATGATTCTATGTGTTTTCCAGGAGTTCAGAGTGGAGTCCCCTCAGAGACTGGTGGTGAGCAGGGACCAGATCCAGAGCTGTAAATCTTTCACCTCCACCAGTTGAACAGCTGTTCAGGTTAGGTCTCATTCATATGCAGAGCAGTTCAGCTATCAGCAAGGATCTCTAATGATGCAAATCAGTCGTGTGTCATCCCAGCAATGGAAGTCAAGGGAGCCCTTACTTCCTGGAGCCCACCACACTTCAACCTAAGTGCCATTTAGCAAAAGAAAGGGGATTTTTTACTCCGGAGTATGGCCCAGCACCCTCAGTCACTTTCCATCTGAGATCACAGCTAAATCGCTTATCTTTACATTTTCACACAAGTCTGATTATCCTTGAGGAGCTAATTGTTTCGTAAATGTCACTTGGAAGCTATCCATTTCCAGCACAAGTAAAGCAATTGCACTATAAACCTGTCTGCCTTCACCATGAGTCACTGGAGCATGTAGGATGAATATTTGGCACGCTTCACTTTTTCAGATTAACTCGAATATTTAGCTTGGAAATGAAAAATGGGCAGCTTGAACTCCTTCCCATCAGAGTCCCTCATATTTGCTTAGCTTATGAAAACTTTTTTTTTTTTTTTTTAATAGACCTTACGCTATGTATGTTATATAGTGTCTGATGATGAGGGAGACACTCACATCTCCTTTCATGTACAGGAAAAGCAGGAAAACATCTATGAGTGTGTTTGATACTTCATTAAAAGAGCCCATAAACTCTATAGATTATGTCACCTGCCATGAAGAAAGGTTTCATCCCTTTGGCTGTGGCCACTGAGACATCAAGAGAGGACTTAAATTCAGTGTTTCCTGAATGGAGAATATGTTTCTAATCCAAAGAGAAATTCTTACATGTTGCCAATAAATTAAGTAAAGATCTGATCTAAGCTAAGCTGGGAAAACCCCTGGGAAGGAAAAGGTTTTGCTCATCAGAAAGCAAGTCCATTTTCCAAGGAAAGGAGGAGTCAGTAATAAATACTTGTAAACTGTAATCCAGCAGGTCTAGGGAGGTTCTTCTCTTCATCACTCTGCCTTAGTGAGACCACACCTGGAATACTGTGTCTGATTTTGGGCTCCACAGTTCAAGAGAGACAGGGACCTGCTGGAAAGAGTCCAGCGGAGAGCCAGGAGGATGAGTGGGGAACTTGAGCCTCTGCCCTATGGAGAGAGACTGAGAGACCTGGGACTCTTTAGTCTGGAGAAGAGAAGACTGAAAGGAGATCTCATCAGTGTCTATGAATATCTGAGGGGTGGGTGTCAAGTGGCTGAGGCCAATCTCTTTTTGGTGGTCTGCAGCAGTAAGACAAGAAGCAACGGCTACAAACTGAAACATAGAAGATTTCAACTCAACATGAGGAGAAGTTTCTTTACAGTGAGGGTGACAAGAGTCCTGGAGCAGGCTGCCCAGAGGTGTTGTGGAGTCTCCTTCTCTGGAGACTTTCAAAACCTACCTGGATGCATTGCTGTGTGAACTACCCTAGGGGCTCCTGCCTTGGCAGGGGGGTTGGACTTGATCCCTTCCAACCTCTAATGTTCTGTAATTCTGTGATACTCAAATGATCATTTCATTATTAGCACAAAATGTTATTTCATATATAAACCAGGCATTTCCTCAGCTGTTCACTCAGTCTGATGAGAATGGAGTTAGACAACACCTTTGCAAAAGGATATTGCTTAGCCTCTAGAAAAAGCACATACACACATTTAGCTTGGATGCTAGGAACAAGTTCTTTACCATGAGAGTAGAGGAACACTGGAACAGGCTGCCTAGGGAGGTGGTTGAGGCCCCATTGCTCGAGATATTCAAGGTGAGGCTCAGCAGGGCTGTGGGCAACGTTGAGGTTGTCCCTGCTGACTGCAGAGGGGAGTTGGACTGAATGACCTTTGAAGGTCCCTTCCAACCTGGACCATTCTACAATTCTAAAGTTTAAAAAAATCAGACAAGTTTAGTTCAGCATCTGTTGATTACACAGCTTGTTAACATCTTCGGAATACTGTCTAAACAAACAAACAAACAAAAAAGTAATGAAAGATACAGGAAATCAGAGACACTTCATGCAGGCAAGATCCTTCTGTGCTAAAGAGGCTGTCTCTGCAAGGAGAAACTTGCCCTTCATTCCTAGCAGCTGAAATGAGGGCTGTGGGTGCTCCTCCCTCCCTAAATCGAAGCCTAAAATTGTCGATTAGGAAAACAAATGTAGGTACTAGACATCTTTTGGTGAGTGTCACTTCAGTAATCACTTTATTACAAGCAATTTTAGTATTGAATGTAGGGCAATTTCAGTAATTTAGCAGAGTACAATGATGGATTAAAGTGCCTGCTGACAGACGTTTATTTCACCTTCTGAAACACAATTATTATGCACTTTACTCAATAGTAGTGTCTAGTTCCAACTGAAATACATGTTGTGTAATTCTTTAAGCTGTAGAATCATAGCAATTAAAGAGGGAAATGGCTGATTAGGTCACTGATTCTAGCTTGTTGCCAGCCTGAGATTGCTTCTTGCCCCAGAGTTTCGCCCAAGCTCCTTGTGTTTAGGGGTTTCACTGACTAGAAAGACCCCAACCCCAAAATAAATGGAGGCTTCACACAAAGGTGAAAGATTCAGTCTTTTACTGCAGAACTCCCTAAATATTCACAATAGCAAGCTTCTGAAGGGTTTTCATCTCCTTGTAGCAGATGGCTGAA
Organism: Ramphastos sulfuratus; assembly: GCA_013399055.1. Lineage (NCBI taxonomy): Eukaryota > Metazoa > Chordata > Aves > Piciformes > Ramphastidae > Ramphastos > Ramphastos sulfuratus. The sequence goes on along the minus strand of WBNM01028914.1, from coordinate 255,431 downwards.
ATGCTTTCAAGCAGAGTGTTCTTCAACAGGCTTCTTCCACCAAAGGAGTTTTGCTGAAAAGATTTCCCACTTTCCCTTCTAAATTAAAGTGCAACTCCTGCTTTTCAGTCTGAAAATCTTCCCACTGCTTTTTGGCTAATAGCAGCTCAATCCTTAGCATTTTCTAAACCAGAAATCAAAACTGAAATTTTTACTCATGAAAAGCCACCTGCACAGTCAGAGATTCCAGTTTCAACTGCTCTTTTTAGGGAGCTCAGCTGCCCAAGCTGTCTCACTGCTCTGGAGACCAGGACCCTCTCTGCTGTCAGAGGCTGGCTGCTCTTTCGTCACATCTCAGAGCAGGGGAACAGAACAGACACCTAGAGCCTAGCATTTTTATTGCAGGCACAGCTATACCTGCCTGTATTTCCCATGGAAAGTGCACTTGTGGTGCTGGCTTTGTGCCTTCCCCATGTTTACCCTTTGGTGGTATCCTTGAGAGCAGGTGCAACCTATGGAAAGAGCACACGTTAAACAAATAAAAGAGAATGCTTTGAGAAAGCAAGCTCTCAGCAGGGACCTGTGCCAACAGCAGGCCAGAAAAATCTGCACTGTGGAGCTGCACTCACACAAGCATCAAAAAGGCAGAGCAGCCAGGAGCTGCTGGTGCAGTCGCTCGACGCTACACTGGTGTGGCACCGGTGTGACACTACACAAGTGCTGCCCAGTTGTGGACATTGCCCAGGCTTGGCAGCCCCAGTGTGCTCAGGGTTTGCCATGTAGCCAGCATCAGTGGAGGACATGATGTTCATACACAGAGTATGACAAGCTCTCCCATCGTGGATAAGCTCAATGAGTTAAAAAAGAAAGAAGCCTGTGATTCTTCCAGATAATTTAAGCAAGCAGAAAACAACTACAGTGTATATCACCCCCCTCTAAGTCCAGTCCTCAGACCACTGACCAGCTCAGGAAGCAGCTTCTTACATGCTATGGGAATCAACAGGCTGCACTTGGTATGAAATACTCTTTTCTTCCCAAGTTCTACCCAAAGCTCTCTACTTAGCCAGGCCAGTCTTCTGCTCTGCTGGCTCACCTTCTGATGCACAGGGACAGCTTGTTCCTGTGCCTTGAAAATTTGCCTCTTGAGCCTTCCTGGACTCCCTTGTTCTTCAGGGCTACCTCCCAGGGGATGCCATCAACCAGTCTCCTAAGCGAGTCAAAGTCTGCTCTCTGAAAGTCCAAGGATGTAGTCTAATGGCTATGGAAGAAAGGGCAGGCAACTCAGCAAGAGTACAAAGATCTCGCAAGGATATGTAGGGAGAAAATGAGAAAGGCCAAAGTTCAGATAGAACTCAGTCTGGCTGTCATTAAAGAGAATAAAAAGAGCTTTTATAAATATGTTAACAGTAAAAGAAGAGCTGGGGAGAATGCTCACCTGCTGCTGGGTGCAGGGGGGACCCTGGTGACCAAAGACAAGGAAAAGGCTGAGCTGCTGACTGGCTTCTTTCCCTCAGCATTTGTCAGTGACTTGAGGGTTCAGCCCCTGGAACTGGATGGGGAGCAGAAAGCAGCCCTCGCAGTCCTGGAGGAAATGATCAGTGACCTATTGTGCCACTTTGATGTGCACAAGTCTATGGGACCAGATGGGGTCCACCCAAGGGTACTTCAGGAGCTGACAGATGTGCTCATCAAGCCACTCACCATTATTTGTCAGTGGTCCTGGCTAACTGGGGAGGTCCCAGTTGACTGGAGGCCAGCAAATGTGACACCCAGCTACAAGAAGGGCCAGAAGGATGATCCAGGCAACTACAGGCCTGTCAGTCTGACCTGGGTGCCAGGAAAGGTTATGGAGCAGGTCATCCTGAATGCCATCACACAGCACTTACAAGACAACCAGGAGATGAACCCCAGGCAGCAGGAGGTTATGAAAGGCAGGTCCTGCCTGCCTGATCTGATCTTCTACAGTAAGGTGAACCTCCTAATGGATCAGGGAAGTGCCATGGACATTGTGTCAAGTGACAGGACCAGAGGAAATGGTTTCAAGCTGCACCAGGGGACTTTTGTGCTGGATGTTAGGAAATATTTCTTCACTGAATGGGTTCTCAAACACTGGAATGGTCTGCCCAGGGCAGTGGTGGAGTCACCATCCCTGGAGGTGTTCAAGCATCCTTTGGAGCTGGTGCTTGGGGAGATAGTTTAGTGTTGGCCCTTCAGTGCTGGGTTGAGGGATGGGCTGGATGATCTTGGAGGTCTCTTCCAGCTGGATGTATCCTGTGATTCTGTTATCTTTCCTTAGGGCTGTCCTGTGACTCAGCTGCACACAGAAGCACTAGTAGAAATGTATATCACCAGTACAACTGACCCAAAATGCAGCTCCAAGCTGAATTTCAGAGGTCCTGAGGCTTTAGCTACAGAGAGAACACCTGTGAATTGGGAAGACTAGGGAAAAAAAAAATCCCCCCAGTGTGACTGTTGGGTGCCACTCAGCTCCAGCCATGCAATCACAACATTTACTTTGTAGGGCTGTGCCTGTGCCTTGTCAAGCACACAGCCTCTCACAGCACAGGAACAGGCTTTGCTTACAGCTCTGCCACAGACTTTCCACATCTGTCTGGAAAAAAAATCACCAAGAAGCACATCTGAAAAAATGCTGCACACCCAGCTCCAGACACTTAATCTAACACCTGGTATGGCTCTCAGTGGCACTGGACACTGCAAACACTGTTGGCTTCGACTGGGTGACTCCTGAAATCCAAACCTGATGGGCAGTGAGGATGGAAGGACCATCTGCTTCTTCACTGTGCTGCACAGACTTCACACTGAAGTCTCTTTTCAACGGAGCTGTGCACAACTCAAACCAGTTAAACCAGCAAACAGTTGCTCTTTGTTCTGCACACATGCCAGGACATTAAAAACTCTCACAGCTTGGCACCAAAAGAAGACAGAGACTCAAAGCCAGTGACTGACTTCTGGAAACAGGAGCTGTACACTCTTTTACTTCTGTTTTCCCACATGCAAACAGGGGATGCCAGTTCCTGCCTGCTGCTTAGGACTCTCAGGCATTTGCAAAGCATTGAAGGCATGCCACAAACGATGTGAAAGCAGCTTGCTGCACTTCTTGCTTCATTTGTTTTTAAAACTGACTGAGGTACTGGCTGGACATTAGTAGTGCCTGCAATGTCAAGAATGGAATAAGATACTGTTGCACATGCTGTTAAGTGCAGTGTAGAGTCTTGTGCCTGGGAAAGAACAACCCCGGGGTGTAAGTATAGTTTGGGGACTAACCTGTTGAAAGGCAGTGAAGAGGAAAAGGATCTGGGGTTGACCACGAGCCAGCAGTGTGCTCTTGTGGCCAGGAAGGCCAATGCCATTCTGGGGTATATTAGGAGGGCTGTGGTTAGTAGGTCAAGGGAGGTTCTCCTGCCCTTCTACTATACTCTGGTAAGGCCACATCTGGAGTCCAGTTCTGGGCCCCCAGTTCAAGAAGGACGTAGAACTGCTTGAGAGAGTCCAGAGCAGAGCCACAAAGATGATGAAGGGAATGGAACATCTCTTACAAGGAGAGACTGAGGGAGCTGGGGCTCTGCTGCTTGGAGAAGAGGAGACTGAGAGGTGACCTCGTTAATGCTTATAAATATGTAAAGGGTGAGTGCCAAGAGGATGGAGCCAGGGTATTCTCCCTGATACCCAATGACAGGACAAAGAGCAAGGGGTAGAAGTTGAGGCATAGGAAATTTCATGTAAACATGAGGAGGAATTTCTTCACTGTGAGGGTGGCAGAACACTGGAACAGGCTGCCCAGGGGTGTTGTGGAGTCTCCGTCTCTGGAGCTATTCCAGACCTGCCTGGATACATTCCTGTGTGATCCTGCTCTGGCAGGGGGATTGGACTGGATGATCTTTTGAGGTCCTTTCCGGCCCCTGACATTCTGTGATTCTGTGAAAATAAATTACTGCTGGCCAGGCTGAATGCAATGGCTATTTTTTGACATTTCATCTAGTGCATTATATGCTGCCCTAGACAAGGAGTGTGTATATGGAAGGAGTTAAAACACTGGAGAGGAAAGAAGAGAAACATAAAATTTCACAACTGTTCCTCTGCCTCACTAGACATTTTGCACATAGCTCTCCCTGTCCAAGTTTGGAGGAGTAATTCACTTATGAGAGTTTTTGCACGTGCACACTTGTGCTGCCTGCCCTGCTACACACGGCAGGGCCCAGCGTTGCTGCTCTGCAGCAATGGGCTGTGAGAGCTGAGCAGGGCACCTCGTGTGTCAGCCACACGCAGCGGTCTGGATGTGCTGTCTCAGATAAGTAGGTAGAAACATCAGTCCTGACACCATGATTTTGCAGGTGGCCAAAGAGCTGTACCTGCCACTGCAAGAGACTCGCATGGGCTTGATGGGTGATGTCTTGCTGCTGTGGGAAGAAAGTGATCTCAGAGCTCACCCTGTGCAGGAGCGATTGTGGGCAGCAAGGATGTGGTGAGGAATCATAGAATGGTTTGGGCTGGAAGGGATCTCCAAAGGTCCCAACCCCCACCCTACAGTCATCAGGGCCATCCTCAGCTAGACCAGGTTGCCCAGAGCCCCATGGACCCTCACCTTGGATGCGTGCCTGCCATTCCCCACCTCTCCAGGGATGAGTCAGGCAGCACATGTCCCTCACTGTCACACTCCACCAAGTCTTCTGGGACATGCCATGGGCAGGGAGCACTCCTCACCAGGGCATTTTCAAATAAGCCAAACAAACAAAGAAAGAAGCAAAGTGACATGTGAGCTAAAATAGTGTAAGAAAAGAAAAGTGACATCTTGTGTTCCTCTGGTCTCCTTCATTCTCAACAGTCTCTGATGACTCAAAAGAGTGACAATGCCTCTGAAAGCAAACCTTTCTGATAAATGATGCAGTTATTTATTTTGCAGAATGCCAAGATTTGTCACAATGCCATTTTCAAAGCATCGCAGCATCTAACAAAGAGAATCAGAGGCAATTTACTGCGTGACACTCCATTTGTCTCAGAGGAAGAAAGACCTCGTATGACCCTCTAAGGATTTGAACCTGTAATTCCACTGAACTGAGGGCTTTGAAACTTGAAGCTCAGCAGTTTTCTCCCTGAAGATAAGAGTAGGCTTTCCTGCTCCCCATGAATCAACCACAACCCTGCAGACTGCTGTGGCACATGAATTTTCCTGCACACAGGAAACATAAGCATCTGCACATCCCATCAGCAAAAGGCAACCAATGCAACAGTGCAACCATCCATGACACCACTCACTTCTGCTGGTACTCTCAGGCTGGATGCTGAGCTCTTGTCCAAGAAATGCATGCTGCCTTCTCAGTGCTGCACACTTGCAAGCTGCTCCACTCTTTATGTCTGTCTCAGCCTCCCCTGGGGCATCTGAAAGACAACAGAGGTTTCTTTTTTTTTCCTTGCCTAAAAACCCAGCTTTGCACCATGGTACCTGGGCTAGGGTAAACTTTATTGCTTCACCAGCAGCACAGAAGAGAATCACAGAACTGTTTCAGTTGCAAAAAGGTCTTTAAGAGCATCCAATCCAACCATTACCTAACTACCAAGTCTAGTGTGAAACTGCATCCTGTAGCATCACATATATGCATCTTTTAAACAACTCCAGGGACAGGGGTTCAGTCACCTCCCTGGGGATCTGCTCCAGTGCTTAATAACTCTTTCAGTGAAAAAATGTCTTCCAATATCCAATCTAAACCTTCACTGGTGCAACTCGAGGCCATTTTCTCTAGTCCTCTAATGAGGAGACTGACACCCGTCTTGCTACAGCCTTCTTTCTGGGAGTTACACCAAGAAATAAGGTCTTCCCTCAGCCTCCTTTTCTCCAGGCTAACCAACCCTAGTTCTCTCAGCTGTTCTTCTTAAGACGTGTTCTCCAGGCTCTTCACAGCTTTGGTCTCCTTCTCTGGACATACTCCAGGACCACAATGTCTTTCTTGTAGTGAGAGGGCCAAAACTGAACCCAATACTCAAGGGTGGCCTCGCAAATGCTGAGTAGAGGGCCATGATCACTTCTCTGTCCTGCTGGTCATGCTATTCCAGAAACAGGCCAGGATGCTGTTGGATGTTTTGGCCACCTGGGCACACTGCTGGCTCATGTTCAGCCAGCTACCGATCAACATCTCCAGGTCCTTCTCTACTGGGCACCTTTTCAGCCACTCTGCCCCAAGCCTGTAGCATTGCATGGGGCTGTTGTGGTCCAAGTGCAGGACACAGCACTGTGGCCTTAGCCCATCAGTCCTGCCTGTCCAGGTCTCTCTGCAAAGCCTCCCTACACTCAAGCAGATCAACAATCTACCAGCTTAGTGTCATGTTCAAACTTACTGAGGGTGCACTTAACTCCAGTTCATTGATGAAGACATTAAAGAGAACCAGCTCCAATACTGAGCCCTGGGGAACACCACTTGTGACCAGACACCAGCTGAATTTAACTCTATTCTCCACCATGTTTTGGGCTTGGCCATCCAGACAGTTTTTTAATCCAGCAGAGCATCCACACATCCAAGGCATGATCAGCCAGTTTCTCCAGGAGGACGCTGTGGGGGACAGTCCAGAAAACAACATCCACAGTCTTTTCCTCATTCACTAAGTGGGTCACCTTGTTGTAGAAGGAGATAAGGTTGGTCAAGCAGGACCTGTCCTTCATACATCCATGCTGACCGGTCCTGGCCACCTGGTTGCCCTACACATGATGCATAATGACACTCAGGACGATCTGCTCCATGACCTTCCCTATCACTAAGGTCAGACTGATAGGCCTGTAGTAGCCTGGATCCTCCTTCTGGTCCTTCTTGCAGAGGCGCATCACATTTTCTAACTTCCAGTCCATTGGGACCTTCCCACTGACATATGTGCACTCAGAAACAAGTGCAGGGCTCAACAGTGCCATCCCAGATTTGTTTGCTTTTAAACAGATGACAAACTTGGAGCTGATCAGGGAACCCTGCTTAGTCTAAATCCCTGCTGCCCACCCCAGGACTTCTCATGGCACTTCTCTGCTGTCTGAAAATGCAAATGCCGATGGAGACAAATGCAACTTTACAGTCTGGATCAGTACTTTGTCTGCTCTGGGGAGCATGACCCCATCAGCCTGACAGCCAGTTCTGATGTAACAGCCATGCATTGCACCAGAGACAAGCCCCAGGGCTGCACTATCATTAAGAGATAAACACACTGAATTGCTCAACAGATCCTATGGTGATGCAAAGGTGGAAGGACCTTGCTTTCGTTTACTGCTCTGCTGAGTATCACACTCAGGACCAGCAAACCCATGCTGACGTGAAAGGGTTGTAGCCGCTGGGGGCATAGCAGCCACCCTCAGAAGGCGCAACCCTGAGCTGGGCTGCATGCAGGCATCCCTCTGTAGGGTCTGGCTCTGGAAACCCTGCTACTCCCTCAGTGCTGGCAGTGCCAAAACCTACTAGTGAGCTGAGTCTCGAAAAGCACTCCAGGGTTTCCAAGGAGAGAAGCATGCAGCTGTTGACTGCATTTTCCCCGAGTCTGCAATGAGTGGTAACAGGCTGGTTGTAAATTTCCCCTGTCAAACTCCCTGAAAGAGTCTCTCCTGACACCCAGGATGGTAGACCTCCCACCCTGGAGAGGAACAAAGGAGACCAGTGAGTAACCAGACACTTCTTCACTGTCTCTTCTCTCTGCCCTGTCTTCCAAGTAGCCCGCCATGGTCACACCTTTGGAAGCTGGACACCTTGGGAGGATGGCCACTCGCCAGGCAGGCTGTGGGAGCTGGGCTCTGTGCCCAAGGCAAGCCATGGGGAAAGAGATAATGTCTCCTGCCCTGGATGTGCTTTTCCCTGGCTTCCTTGACCCTCAGCTCAGCCCAAACACCCGTGCTGTGGTTCGCAGGCCCCCTCTGTAGGCTCACAGGCAGAAAACCCATTTGCCATCCCCAGGGAGAAGCTCTGTCCTCACATACAATTAGGGGAGCAACTGTGCTCATCTTGCCTGCAGGTCGTTTTAAGGATCACATGTTCACACCAAACAGCCTTGGGAGCGGGGCAAGGAGGAAGGTTGTATCAGGCTTCACACTGCAAGAGAAGGAGGAGGATGCAGTTAAGAGTGCAAGCTGGGGAATAAGGACACCTAGAGCAGCATTTCTACTGACAGCCTGGGCAGTGCAGCAGGCATGGTGGCAACCCACAGCAGCACAATTCCGATCCTGCTTAGATCAAAGCCTCTCTGGTGAGGTCTCCTGTGCCGTGCTGATGCTGTCACACTGGTGTAGCGTGGACATGGGAGATCTGCAAAGCAGCTCTGAGAGAGGCTTATTTCCCCCACCAACTGCCCCTCCTTTTACAGCCCAGCTGAAGCAAAGTATTTCCTGATGTTCTGGTGTGGGGAAATGACATTCCCCTTCCTATTCTGGCAGTCAGAAGGGCTGGAAATACTAAAGAAACACGGGTAGCTCCTATGAGATTTTGCAGCTGGAGGAGAGGTGGCAAGGTCCAGTTGGGAGATGGATTCAGGCCAAGCAGGGCTCCCAGATCAGCTCCAGGTGGTCCAGAGAAGAGCACTGAAACCAGATCTTTACTGCAGTGTGGAAGCAATTTGCAAAATGCAGCCAGAGACCAGTTAGCTCTGCTTCAGCATGGAGAGGGCGGAGTACCCAAGCACACAGCCTGCCAGGCAGGTGCCAGCAGCACTTCTCTCTCTCCTTCTGCCCCCTCAGAATCATCTCACTCCCGAGCAGATGAGCAAGAGGAGGGTGAATGTCTGCATCTAGCAATCCCATAAGCCTGGGGCCAGAGCAAGCTGCTGTGATAGCTGTGTCTGCCCTGTCCCAGGCTCTGCTGCCCGCAGTGGAGCCAAACCAGGGCAGGCTGGTTCCTCACAGGGCTTTAGCAGCAGGAAGAATTAGCAGAGAGGCTTTTGTGGCCTTGGCTTTTAATGAGATTCATTTCCATAAAAGCCCAGGGTCTCAGTGCAGTTTCCAAGCAGAAAGGGATCACCTGAGGACTTTGAAAGGGAAAGAAGAGGTACTTCATTAGTGCCACAAGAGCAGAGCTCGGCAGGAAGGGAGAGCAGAATTGAGCCCAGGCCATGCACATGGCAGGGCAGCATTTTGCTGCATTCTGTGGTACAGATGTTGGAGTATGCTGGATTCCAGGTTAAAGGAATATACCCTGGTGCATATTCTTCTATAAGCAATGCCACTTAAAGGTGAAAGTGGCCTCTTGATAACTCCCTGGGAGTAAGATAGAGTTTTATGGTGTAGTAATTTAAGGAAAAAAAAACCAAAAAAACAAAGCCCAGAATTGCTGTTTAGGCTGCACACAGCCTGGGATCTGGTTTCAGGGGCTTTGCAGGGACGTTCCATGCCACTTCCAAAGACTTGTTAAAAAATATTTCATACTAGCAGAGTCCTGTGGTATTTTTTTCCAGCTAGTCCTGTAGGCTACCATGAGGAAATTCACCAGCAAGCTTTCTGTAGGACTCTGACTCACACAAGAACTTTTATTGCTGCTTTTAAATATTTGACTGCCTTTTGGCTGCTGGCAGAAAAGTTATTAAATGTTTTACCAGACGTGGCCAGAAACTCTTTATAAAAACATCTCGGCCTGGCACAAAGCATGTGTCTCTATTTAACTCCGTAGCATGTGCTCAAAGTTTTCACATGTCCCCTGGCAGTGGATGAAACTTGGAACCTTCATATTTCTAGGCTGTGGGTAAAGAGAGCATCCAATGTCCTGTGTTCATGTGAGTAAAATTTCCGCTATGCAAATAATCCTGCTGCAATAATCAACATATATCAAATTTGCAGGACTGAGAAGTACAGACTCTAGGTTATGGTTCATATGCACAGCTCTGTGGCCTGATCTTGCTGGGATCTGTCTGCTCAGCCACTCAACCTTTACTCAAGAGATTAAATTGAGTGAGTAGCTCTTATTCTTGCAGGCAGTCCTATTAATGTCCCTGGGTTGGGTGGCATTTTCCGTACACTGCGTGACACATTGCCTCTTTGCTCAAAGCGCTTTGCTTCCATCATTGTTTTTTTCTCCCTTCATTTTCCTCACACAAATTAAAATGTAACAAAGGAAAAGCATCCCACAAAACAGAGCTGTGATGGACTCCATCCCAGTGCTGCATGGAAGAAAGCGGGAATAAAATCACCCCCTGTTTCTGCTTTCACAGTAACAATAAATCAGGGTGTTCCACTAAAGGGGCTGCTCATCAGAAGTACTTGTGCCTGCGCTTTGTTGTTCTGCTCCTTCGTTAATTTGCTGTGTGATACAGTGATCAAAATCAGTGAGTTATCAGCAAAAGTTCCTGCTGCTTACCTGCTTAGACAGATGTGTTTCAAGAAAGTAACAAACACAGCTTCGGCTTCTCTGCATCCCACCATGGGCATCCTGGAGCTGAACGCACCTGCAGCAGTGATCAACACAAGTGGGTGAGTGGGAGGAGGGAAGATCTGCACATCAGGGGCAGAGTAGGCTGGAAGCAGCTCCCTTGCTGCTACGTGGAGTGGGGCTATGCTCACAGTGCCCCTCACTTTACACGGGATATTTCTGAAAGCATCACCTAAGCTCAGCAGCTCATATTTGTTGGAGATTTCATGCTCAAGCAGCCAGCCTGCTCTGGGCTCCTTCCTATTCTGCCATCAGCACTGAAGCCAAGCAGCCTGAAGCTAGCTCAGGGCTGTCCCTGCAGACTGTGCTGTAGGCAGATCTCACTTGTTACACAGCTGCCAGAGAGGATGAATTCGTGTGTAACACAGGGGAGATTCAGGCCCAGCCTCTGATCTGTGCCAGTGCACTGCAGATTAACCCAAATTCCTGCATTTTAGGGGTTTCTGCTTAAGTGCAGATGGCAGGGTGGGGCTGGAGCTGCAGTATGACCCTTTGAGGATTCCGAAGGGCTCACAGGTGCCCTCCTGGGCGTGAGCTCTCCCGGTTCCCAGCACTGCACTGCCACGCCTTCGCCAGCTGCATCCAAACCATCACTCTTGGCACTTGTGCCTTATCACCGACACCCACGCAGGCCCAGTGGGAGCCAGCCCCGAGCCCCGCCGTGCCTGTCTCTCGAACCTGAGGAGCAGGATGGGTTTGGATTGCAGGCTTATTCCTCCCACAAGTCCAAAAGTGACCCGAGGAGCCCTGCATGTCCCTGGGAGCCAGGCAGGGCAGAGCCCAGCATTACAAGGGCCGCTGGTGCCCTCTGTTGTCACAAAAATGTGTAAGAGCTGCTGAGAGTGTGAGTAGGATATGCCACCCAGGACAGGGTGCAGGGCACCCACCTCTTGGGGCTGCAACTGCCTGGGCTAACTGTAATAAGAGCTCAACGGGCTTATCTTTGGGTGCCATTGGCAGCCACAGAGGGCAAGAATATCTCCTTCATCTCCTAAGGGATCTGCTGCATCACAGAATCACAGAAGGTTAGGGGTTGGAAAAGACCTTGAAAGCTCATCCAGTCCAATCCCCCTACCAGAGCAGGATCACCTATAACAGATCACACAGGAACATGTCCAGGTGAGTCCCAAATATCTCCAGAGAGGCAGATTCCACAACCCCTCTGGGAAGCCTGTTCCAGTGTTCTGTCACCCTCACAGTGAAGAAAGTCCCCCTCATGTTTACATGAAACTTCCTATGCCTCAGCTTCCACCATTGCCCCTTGTCCTGTCATTGGACATCACCAAGCAGAGCCTGGCTCCTAGCACTCACCCTTTACATATTTATAAACACGAATGAGGTCTCCCCTCAGGCTCCTCCTCTCCAAGCTCAAGAGCCCCAGCTCCCTCAGGCTCTCCTCATAAGGAAGATGTTTCACTTCATCATTTTTGTGGCTCTGCACTGAATTCTGTCAAGCAATTCTCTGTCTTCCTTGAACTGAATAGCCATCAGCCAGGGGATCTCAGAGCATCCCAGGATATTGCTTCTGCGTTCCTAAGTAATTCCAAGGATACAGTCCACAGAAATCACATCTGAGTTTCTCAACATAATAGTAGTCCACGTTCAAAAGGATCCACTTCTTTAGAAACCAGGAGTGCAGCACTGCAGTGGGTGAGGACTGGTGCCTCAATACATGTGGTGGCACTGAGTAATCTCTGCTGAGAACAGGGTTCAGCCCCTGCTATCAGCTGGGTGGAAAGCTGCCAGTTCACACATTGCTTTTCACAATGCAGAATACCAGCGTGTTCCAGCATAGACTCCTCTGAGCATTTACCTGGGCTGGCCACAGGATACACCCAGTACTTGCAGGGCTGCAAATGCAGCTAGCAGGGAACCTACCTCACCACGGTCCTGGTGCTACTCTGCCTCCTCCCACTTTCTCCCTGCAAGCCAGGCCACCAGCCATAGGGATAGGCAGCACTTTCCTGGGCTGGCTGTAGGATTTCAGAGCACCTTCCCAGTCAGCACATCTCAGTGCACCTCTTCACCATCAGCTCAAGTTGCTCCCACCCTCTGCTGGGTGAAGCTGCAGTAGAGAGGGGACTGGCAGGCACATCGGTTTTGAGTTAAGGTGATGAGGTCAAGTCTGAATCCAGCTGCTCAAAGAGCAGAACCTCTTTGTGTCATAGGCAGAGTAGTCTCAAACACAGACCGGGGAGAATGTGCCTGGAAATCTGAATCCTAAATATGTAGCTTGTGATTTTCTTATGTTTCTGGCCCAGAGACCCACAGTTTGGGCTCTGCAACTTGCACCCCCGAAAATCATGTCGGCCAATACAGCTTACAGCACAACTTCCCCCATCCTCTCAAGGGGCAGAACACCTCATACCAGCTTCCAAGCAGCAGCAGAGCCCTGGCACAAGGCTTTGGGCTCCATGAAGCCAGATGCAGCCTCCCACCCCATTCCCAGGTATAGCATGGAGCTTGCATTTCCTCCTCACCTATTAACAGAGGCCCAGTTCTGCTCAACAGATGTTTGTGTGTCTTGGAGAGTCCTCAGGCGCAAGTGCACTTCAAGGCCTGCAGATGAGATGATGATACAGCCATCCCCTTAAAAAATAATATGTAAAAGCAGGGCCTTAGCTGGAGTAGAGGGATTTGACTCTATTCAGAGCAGAACAGATATCAGTAATAAGTAGCTGGTTTCCCCCTTCACAGCAATGGTAAGCTGTAACTTGTGCACATATCACAAAGCAGCACTAGTTAATTATTAGTTTAATGCTGATTTATATAGCACCTAGCATAAAATGAAATAAAATAAAAATAAACAAACCCCCCACACACTCCTTATGGTCCATAAATATTTGTGTAATTGAATCTTAAGATTGATTGCTATTTGAGATAAAAGAAAAAATGCTACCTGGCCAATTAGGTATAAATTTTACCTTCTGTGAATTATTTCTGGAGAGGTGAAAATTTGCACATATTTGCTATGAAAAGTTGCTCCAACAATTTCAGGTTGTGATTCCTTGCCAGCTCAGAAGTTTCAGATGCTGTATGGGAATGGTATTGATGATACACAGGAAATCTCTCTTAAAACCTCTATTGCTTCCTTCAAACTCCACAAACACTCCTGCCTCCAAAGGCCCCATCCTGAATATCTGTGGGAACTCCAGGCTAAGAAGCAGCAGACGCAGCTGGGGTAACTCATCAAGTCCTGAAAACAAACATCAATCAAATACTGGGGCAATGCTGTGCCTTGAGCACAGATGACCCTCCCTAGAAGTCAGAGGCTTATCTAAGAGGGCAACAAGACAGTTGTTGCCCAAAGGGAAGCTTTTCCCACAGGCTGCTCGAGTGCTCAGTCACACAGCAGAAATGCAAGGCGGTACAGCGACCTACCTGCTCTCTGCGTTCTCACTGGAAGGACCAAGAGCAGACCTTACACTTGTGANATTAACTAAACCATGGCACTGAGTGCCTCATGCAGCCTCCTCTTAAACACTTCCAAGGATGGTGACTCTACTACCTCCCCGGGCAGCCCATTCCAATGCAAATCACTCTGTGAAGAACTTCCTAACATCCAGACTAAACCTGCCCTGGCACAGTTTGAGATTGTGTCCTTTTGTTCTGTTGCTGGGTGCCTGGCAGAAGAGACCAACCCCACCTGGCTACAACCTCCTTTCAGGTAGTTGTAGAGAGCAATGAGGTCTCCTCTGAGCCTCCTCTTCTGCAGGCTGCACACCCCCAGCTCCCTCAGTCGCTCCTCATAGTGCTGTGCTCCAGGCCCCTCACCAGCCTTGGTGCCCTTCTCTGGACACGTTCAAGTACCTCAACGTGTTTCTTAAATTGGAGGGCCCGGAACTGGACACAAGGTGCTCCCTGCAAACACAGCATCTCTGCCTGGGTGGCAGAGGTAAGCGCCATCAGCCTGTACAGCCTGCCTTAGGAACCCCTAGGTCAGCACAGCACAGTCTGTTTTATTTAACAATCCCATTTCCTTTTCCTGAATTTCTGTAGAGAGCCTGGCATGACTCCAGGGTTTTGTCTCTACAGTGCACCTTACACACAGAAATAAAGTAGTTTAGAAAGGGCTTGGCCATACTAATTGGCTGAAATCTCCAGCAATGCCAATACACTAAAGGAGCAGAAAGAAGTGCAGAGCTTCACACCTTCTCCTGCAACCACAAAGATTGCCTTTTTCCCCTGTGAGGTGCATTTGCCTGGGTGCTGTGCTCCCCAGATGCCTCTGTCAGTCAGTGTCGATCCCTTGTGGACCTGCAGACAGGGGCTGTAGTCCTCAGCACATGAAGGACATGGACCTGATGGATCAGGTCCAGAAGAGGGCCAGCAAAACTGTCAGGGAGGTGGAGCACCTCTGCTGCAACCAAGCACAAGGTCCTGTGCTTGGGAAGGGGGAATCCCAACCACCAATATAGGCTGGGCAGTGATTGGCTTGAGAACAGCCCTGAGGAAAGAGTCTTGGGAGTGCTGGTGGATGAGAAGCTCAACATGAGCCACCAGAGTGCACTTGCAGCCCAGCCAGCCAACCATGTCCTGGGCTGCATCAAGAGAAGTGTGGCCAGCAGGTCAAGGGAGGTGATTCTGCCCCCTCTACTCCACTCTGGTGAGTCCCCACCTGGAGCACTGTGTCCAGTTCTGGAGCCCCTATTACAAGAAGGATATGGATGTGCTGGAGTGTGTCCAGAGAAAGACCACAAGGATCATCAGAGGGCTGGAGTACCTGTCCTGTGGAAACAGACTGAGGAAGTTGGGGCTGTTCAGACTGGAGAGGAGAAGGCTCTGGGGAGTCTTCCAGTGGCCTGCCAGTATCTGAAGTGGGCTACAAGAAAGATGGGACTCTTTAGGGTGTCAGGTAGTGATAGGACTGGGGAGGGGAATGGAGCAAAAAGTGGATAGATTCAGACTGGATGTTAGGAAGAACATGAGAGTGGTGAGACACTGGAACAGGTTACCCAGGGGTGTGGTGGAAACCTCACTCCTGGAGGTCTATAAGGCCAGTCTGGATGTGGCTCTGAGCAACCTGATCTAGTGTGAGGTGTCCCTGCCCATGGCAGGGGAGTTGGAACTGGACGATCCTTGAGGTCCCTTTCAGCCCTGTGTTTCTCCTGGAAAGTAGGATTTATGGCCAAACTCAAAGTGTTTTGTTGGGTTTTTATGTTCACAGGCTAAACAGGCTGTAAGCCCAGATATCTCACCATTGCAAGTAGAGAAAAAACACAGAATTCTTGGCATTTTAATCACCCTATGAAGATCAATGGATGGTTTTATGCTCTTTTTTTTTTTTTTTTTTTTTTTTTTTTTTTTGGTGGAGAAGGACAAGACAGGGGAAAAAAAATCACATATATTGATTCCCTATGAGTAATAGGGTGAAATTCCCCACGTAAGTTCTTTGCAGGTCTTATGAAAGCTGCCTGCCAAGGAAATGTGGCTGTGCATGTAGGTCGTGATTATGCTAAAGAGGCACTAAATTAATACATTACATGCCCCATTTAGCACTAGTGTGCAAAATCTGAGAGTGCTAATACGTTTTGTTTCTAGGGTCAAGAATCATTGAAGAATGGATTCATGGTCATTCATTAGTCAGGAAATTAAGGTTTGACAGATGCTTTTCAGTTCTGATTTCTTTTAAATGGCTGTATTATATTAGAAGGATTTTAATTGTATTTATCTATCTGTCTATCTATCTATCTATCTATCTATTTATTAACCCTTCAGGCTGCAGAATGGTGAGTGTCCAGAGAAGGGTGCCAAAGCTGGTGAGGAGCCTGGAGCATAGCCCTGTGAGGAGAAACTGAGGAAGCTGGGAGTGTGCAGCCTGGAGGAGAGGAGGCTCGGGGCAGACTTCATTGCTGGCTGCAACTACCTGAAAGGAGATTGTAGACAGGTGGGGTTGGTCTCTTCTCCCAGACACCCAGTGACAGAAAGAGGGGACGCAGTCTCAAGTTGTGCCAGGGGAGGTCTAGGCTGGATGTTAGGAGGAAGTTCTTCGCAGAGAGAGTGATTGGCATTGGAATGGGCTGCCCAGGGAGGTGGTGGAGTCGCCGTCCCTGGAGGTGTTCAAGAAAAGCCTGGATGGGGCACTTAGTGCCATGGCCTAGTTGATTGGCTAGGGCTGGGTGATAGGTTGGACTGGATGAGCTTGGAGGTCTCTTCCAACCTGGCTGATTCTATGATTCTTTGATTCTATGATTCTAAAGCACAAAATTCAGCCAGCCCTAAGAGTGTTGTATAGCTTTGGGGATTATTTACAGGGCCTGAAAACGTGGCAGTGTGCTAGTGAGAGTGGTTTCTTGCTTAGCTATAGAACTGCAAATGATCGGGGCTTGGAGTCGTAACTCTGCTAGGTTTGCATTACAAAGGAATTATACATCGTGCAAGCTGACACAAAGCCCTGCAGTCCTCTGTGGGCCACCAGTCCCAGGAGAGCAAATGAAGGTTCTGCACGTGTATTAGGAGAGAATGAAGCCTTTCATTAAAACAAAAGGAGCAAGTAAGCCAACAGTCCTCTCAGCAGGGCTCAGGATAGGAGAGACCCTGCTTACCCACTAAGGTAGGTACACAACACGTACCATGGGGCTCAGGGAAAGTCCTTAGCAACCCTGACAAAACGCCTGGGATTAAGGTCTGCGTTCTGCGAAAGGCTCTGCACGTGAGCAGCGTCCCTGGGCTCAGTGCACCTCCCTGGTGCCCCTCCCGTGAAGAGATGCCACGCTGCAGGCACAAGTGTTTGCTGACAACAGCCACAGTCCACGGGAGGGATTAGCTGACACTTGAGATGTCTTTGTTCTTCTTCGCCCTGCATCAGCAGACACTGCAAGTGCAGAGGAGACATTCCCCTTTTCTATTTTCCAGTTTGCCCCTACTAGATTTGTATCAACAATAGGAAGGATCTTGCTTGCCCCACAAAGCGGCCATCCTAATGAGGGCCATTTTTTTTTACACCTCCATGCATTGTCTTTCCTGACATGCCTTTTGTACGCTACAGCCCATCTCTGAGCACCCTAACTGTCCTACAGAGCTAACTCTCATTTGCTGTGTGAATGACCATCTACATGCCACTCTCTAAAGAACTGTCACCTCTCTCTGTGAAAAAGCAGCATTCCAATGGTAGCTTTGCATGGGAGAAAAGCTTATAAAAAAGGGAAAAAAAAAAAAAAAAAAAAAAAAAAAAAGAGAGAGAAAACCCAGCAGCCTGGAGCCTTCTATTGATCAGAGCCCACAGGCTGCCTTTGATTAATAATTTCTGCATCAATAACACAACTGATGTAATACCCAAATATGTTGCATTAAAAATGCCAGCATCCAACTGGACTGATGTGGTTATCTGTACTATGAGAGGCACTCAGCCTCAGTCAGAAGAGCAGTGCTATGACTGCCTGTATGGCTAAACAGGAAAATCTAGCAAAAAGAAAGTGATTTCACATTCCTCTCAGCACAAAATGCTGTCTCTCCCAGGCAGGCTAGCCAAACCTACAAAGTACATCTGAAAAGCTAGCATACTTGGAGAGCAGAAGGAGACTGAATTCAATAATTTATTCATTAGAAATTATTTCCTCTCTAAAAATCTGGTGGAATCAAAAGGCCATATTTTATGGTGATAAAGCATCGCTCAGTTCTAAAGATCCTGTGCTCTTTGATAAATTGATGCTGAATGCATTTCACTTTTGCTGAAATGTTGTTGTCCCTGGAGAGCACAGTAGCAGATGTGGAGCACTAGTAGCTTCAGGTTTAAGTATTTTACCCAGTCCTGTCTTGGTTTTCTGGACCAAAAAGACCTGCCTCTACTCTCATGGATTATTCAGCTACCCTAATACACTTTGCAGCAATGTGGTCTGGTGATCAAGGGGGGCAATGCCATCCTGGGGTGTATTAGAAGGGCTGTGGCTAGTAGGTTGAGGGAGGTTCTCCTGCCCCTCTACTCTGCCCTGGTGAGGCCACATTAGAGTATTGTGTCCAGTTCTGGGCCCCTCAGTTTGAGAAGGACCTCAGAGAGGTGCTTGAGAGAGGCCAGCACAGAGCCGCAAGGATGATTAAGGGAGTGGAACATTTTCCTTATGAGGAAAGGCTGATGGAGCTGGGGCATTTTAGTTTGAAGAGGAGGAGACTAAGAGGTGATCTCATTAATGTTTATAAATATATAAAGGGCGAGTGCCAAGAGGATGGAGCCAGGCTCTGCTTGGTGATGCTCAATGACAGGACAAAGGGCAATGGGTGGAAGTTCAGGCATAGGAAGTTCCATATAAACATGAGGAAAAAATTCTTCACTGAGGATAACAGAAGACTGGAACAGGCTGCCCAGAGAGATTGTGGAGTCTCCTTCTCTGGAGATATTCAAGACCTGCCTGGATGTGTTCCTGTGTGATCTGGTCTAGGTGATCCTGCTCTGGCAGTGAGGTTGGACTAGATGAGCTTTGGAGGTCCCTTCCAGCCCCTGACGTTCTGTGATTCTGTGATTCTGTTACTGTGCTCCTAGCCTCAAGGGTGACAAGATGAAGAAGCTGGGCCTTGAGTATGGTCTAGTTAGAAGGAGCACAGTGGGGTTCCTGCCTCTGCATGATGTGATCCCCAAGTACCTTCAGTGGGGACCTCAGAACTTTCACAGTGTGCAATGTTTCTTGGACCCCATGAATACATTTCCACAAAATGCAGCTGGTAGTCTGTCATAACCAAGTGACTCCAGGAGCTGCAGCCCTCCTGAGAACACATGAGTACCCAGAACACACACAGACATCTAGGTCCTAAATAAAACCACAGAGAGCTGCTCATGTGCATCTTTAGTGCTAGCAACCTGGACACTGCCTTTCCAGTCCCTGGTTGTACTTGCTGATGCAATCCCAAGTGAGCAGGGATGAGGAGCTGGACAGCCCTGCTGTGCTGGGACCACCCTGCACAGCCCTGGGGTCCACTATGGGCATGTTGTGCCCTTTTCTGTCCCTGCTGCCTACCACAGGCCCCATCACAGAATCACAGAAACACCCAGGTTGGAAAAGACCCTCAGGATCACCAAGTCCAACCTATAGCCCTGCTCTACAAGACTCACCTTAAACCATATCCCTAAGCACCACATCCAAACCACCCTTAAACACATCCAGACTGGGTGACTCCACCTCCTCCCTGGTCAGCTCATTCCAGTCCCTGACCAATCTCTCCGTGAAAATCTTTTTCTTAATACCCAGTCTAAATCCCCCCAGCCTCAGCTTGAGGCCATTCCCTCTTGTTCTGTCTCCAACTGCCTGTGAGAAGAGCCCAGCAACAGCCTCTCCACAATGCCCCTCCAGGTAATTGTAGACAGCAATGAGGTCTCCCCTCATCCTCCTCTTTTTAAAACTAAACAGCCATTCCACTCTGACAGCATCTCCAGTCCCCGTCTTACAATGCTGGCAATTACTCTCTTGCCAGGCTGTGAAAAACCAACTGTAATTAATGCCTTCTGGAGAAGCTCCCTCCCCGACACCCCAGAAAGGATGCGGCGGGAGGCAGATGTGCAAGGCTGAGACAGCAGAGCGGAGAGGAGGGTGCTTGAAGACGCCGGATGGGTGTCCTGCGCCGAGTGCTGTCTCCCGTTTCCTTTGAGAGCCCACAAGCCACAGCCTTCCCAAAGCAACCTCTGAGGTGGCCTGTTCGGCTTTTGTCTCCCTCGGCAACGCAGTTTCTGCCCCAGCGGCTCCGAACAAGGCTTCCATTAACTCCGTCCCTGCGAGGGCAGCACGCAGGACAAAAAGCCCAACACCGCGTCCCGGCCCTCAGACAAGCCTGGAAACAAACGGTGCAGGAATTTGTCAGCATCGAGTCACCCGCTCGGTGTCACCGCATACATTTACCTACCTCAGAGCCTATTCAGGGCCCTCCCGAAGGGGCAATATTAACAGAGAGGCATCGGACACCGTGTCTATAGCAACGCCACCCCGGAAAAAAATTACCCTTGCCCCGGCAAAGGGAATCCCTATTTTAGGAGCCTCAGCAAATCGAGGGGCTAGTCCTGGTTTTAAAAACAATTCGTTTCGAGTTCCTTTTGTTCCTTGTGGTAAAAACATTGAAGCAACAAGAGAGCAGCAACCTGAGTGGAAGGGGGGCGCCGGGAGGATGCCTGGTGCGGAGGCAATGTAGCAGAGCTGCGGCGTGCGGTGCTGCAACACAGTCTTGGCAGCACAGCGAACCTCCTGCCGGCTGTGGTGTGGGAGGTTTGCTGGTGCTATTAGACTCACAGCAAATCCCACGGTACAAAATTCTCTGGATGTCACAACTGGAAACTGGGATGAAAAGCATAGGCAAGAGTTCCAATTTCCGTTGAATCGATAATCGATAAACTGCACCAGTACAGGCTGGAAGGTGATCTGCTGGAGAGCAGTCCTGTGGAGTGCTCGTGGATAGCATCCATGGCACAGCAATGTGCCCTTGTGGCCAAGAAGGCCAATGGGATCCTACAGCACAGGAGATTCCAGCTCAACACAAGGGGGAACTTCTTTACTGTAAGGGTCACAGAGCAGTGGAACAGGCTGCCCAGAGAGGTTGTGGAGTCTCCTTCTCTGGAGACTTTCAAGACCTGTCTGGATGTGTTCCGCTGTGACCTGAGCTAGATTGTCTGGTCCTGCTCTGGCAGAGGGTTGGACTGGATGATCTCTTTGGGCCCCTTCCAACCCCTGAACATCCTGTGAGCCTNCTGTGGACCTCCTGTCACTGAATCAAGAATCACCTCTTTTCCTAAAAAAAAAAAAAAAAAAAGAAGCTTTTAAAAGGTGAAGAAAAGAAAGGTGAAAAGAGCAAATAGAGACTGACAGAGAGCATGGAGGAAAAGTGTGACTCACTGAAGTGAGAGCTTGATGCTGCAGAGGGTATTAAAACCAATCTAGCCAAGGACCCTTTAACTCTTTAAATCCAGGAGGCAGATCTGCTGTATGCAAGGTCAAAATGAATCATAGAATCATAGAATTGTGAGGGCCAGAAGGGACCTCAAGGGTCATTCAGTTCCAACCCCCCTGGCAAGGGCAAGGACACCTCACACTAGATCGGGTTGTCCAGAGACACATCCAGCCTGGCCCTAAAGACCTCCAGGGATGGGCTGAGAATTTCAGTGTGCTCCAAAGCAGATGAACACAGTACATCAACTGGTGCACAGAGAGAGGTGAGCCTGAAGGCAGTGACTTGGGTGACTGATAGGAATGAGCATCATTTGGGGAAATCAGCCCACGTAGCCTCCACACAGGGTTTATACACGGCAGAGTTAGCAACAGCTCCATCTGCAAGCTTTTTATGCTAGGGGCGTGAGTCAGCCTTTAGCCTCTGGTAATGCTTTCAGTGATGGAAAGTATTCCAAACACTTTGAAGTTTGAGTCCCAGGTGATGAATTTCTAAATTTAGTATGCAAGAAGCAGTTCTGGAAGGCAGGTGGTGCAGCAGCCTCGCAGACGCTTTCACTTTGTGTTTCTTGACAGTGTACGACATTGATCTGCCTTAAAACCAAAGGAGAGAGCTTGAAATAGCCCCAGAATAATGCTGCAAGGAAGCCTTAGGTGACCTCCCATTAACACCTACTCTGCACTAAATGCTGAGCATCAGTTCACACTCAGATGAAAGCTGGGCTTGTAGCTATGCTTAATAGGGCAGTACTCAGCAGTCCCTTGCTACCCGGGCTGCAGATTTGTTCACTTGCATTCCAATATCCTAGCAAAGGTATCCTGAATGATTGGAAAGCTCAACAAGCTCCCATAGAGCAGTGTTTGGGCTGACATTTGGAGGAAAGACCCCGAAGTGTGCCTCTGAGTTGTGGCTCCACACAATTACTTTCTCCAATGGAAGTAAAGGCTTCTAGACCTGGACCTATTGTAACCTACTTGAGGCTGCTCTGCTTGGTCAGGCTCCAGCTGGAAAATGAACTTGTCCAGCTGAAATGCTACTGGACAGGGTAATGCTTAGCAAATGCATGTAAGTCCTGAGAAGGCAGGAGCCAAACTAGATAGGATAAATAAGGGGAAGTTTACTTCCAAGATATGTTCATGCAGTTGTATTTCAAATATGCTTGCAATCAGTATGTACTGCAAGATGGGTTCAACAAGCAGAAAAACTGTAATGTATTTGCACCTGATGGTTTCACTAGGGACAACATGCAGAAATGCCCTCCCCGTGGCTCCTTACTCTCACAGATACACCAGATTGCTCCCTCTGTTTCCCTGCCCTTCCCAGGGCTCTGAGCCTCTCCATCTCCATAGCACTGAGCTCAGCATCAGCAATCTCCTACCTTGCCTGGAGCTCTGGGATCACCTCAGGAGAGGGAGTGGAACATGTAGAAAAACCTCACTGCATGGCTCGTAAGACCTCAGATCCATGGCCNCCCCCCCCCCCCCCCCCAGATACCTGCCCCAAAATTTTAGAGACCAGTAAGGTTTTAAAACCTGCTCCCTTCTTAGCCTCTGTTTCTGCCTTGCAAGATTTGCTGGATAACCTCTGCAGAGAGACTCTCTTAGTCCCAATGTTAAGGAATATTTAGAAACTGATGCTGCATATCATAAGCAGCACAACCCTTAGCAGCAGTAAGCCAGAGCCTTCCCCTCAGCTGTGACCACAGGTTCTCCTTATTAAGCTCTTTTTGTCACTAAATGCCCCCACTGGGAACAGCAGAAAACACAAGTGGGAACATTAATGAAGATCTTCAGCACTACCAGAAAAAGCTCCATGAATCAATGCCTCATGCCTTATTCCCATGGCTGTGACCTGTCCCCATTAGTAACAGGAGAGGGCTTGCAATGGGAGAAGCCTCCTCTTCTCCTCTTTCTCCCTTGAGAGGTTTGTGCCGCACAGCACAAATAGCTGCTTGCAGGCGACAAAGGCGACTCTGGGTGACTTGTTGCCTTCATGTACCCCTTGTGTCAGTCCTCACTCTCGCGGTGCAGATGCCAGTAGCTGTGACCAACACTGGCTGTGTCACACAACTCTTCCGTCAGCTGGTGGCAGCTATGTTCGCGAC
The DNA here is from genome assembly GCA_013399055.1 of Ramphastos sulfuratus. Taxonomy (NCBI): domain Eukaryota; kingdom Metazoa; phylum Chordata; class Aves; order Piciformes; family Ramphastidae; genus Ramphastos; species Ramphastos sulfuratus. The sequence continues at coordinate 232,094 of WBNM01028914.1, read as the reverse complement.
AAAGCAAACAGCCACCTTCTCTTGCGACAAAAAAGAGCCATCAGTGGGCACTGGGGCTTAGGAATGCAACCAGCAAGAAATATGAGGCAGAAAGGGAGGATTAAGGGATTTTAGGCTGCTTTAGGAAAACCCCAAAAGCATGCATTAGACGCTGACTTACACAGATGAGAAGTAGCTCTTACCTCCCAAAATGAAGGTCTGAGGCACACGTTCAAAGTGCACCACAGGAGCCCAGGTGCACGGCCAGGGGATTAGGAAAGGGCTTTACACCTGCCCACATTCACTCACATCCCGGTTCATACACGGAGCAAGCAGCTCCCGGCACCACGGGGACAGGGTGAAGAAGGGGTCAGGGAGGTGAAGCTCTGTGACCGTTGCAAGGTGATTAAGACAGACCTACATCAGACACAGCAAGAATGGTCATGCTCTGTGACTGTCACCGGCACCTCTTGTCCAGGTCTGCTGTCCTGGTGCACAGCCCTGGGGAATGAGGGCTGCTTGAGAGGCTGCTTGGGAGGCTCCTGCACCAGCACACTGAAGGCAAAGACTGTGGCAACAGACACTGGGTCACAACACAGAGACAGGCAGGTATCTGTCTGCAGGGAAAAAGGTGGAAAATTTGGAAACTTGATCACATTTTGCTCATATTTCCTGCACACACTTGGCAAATAAACCAGCAACCCTCAACTGCTTAAGTATGTTGAATTTTATACTTAGGGTTGTTCAGCAACAAGGGTGGGAGGTATCTTCATGTCCCCATCTCTGGCACGAATGCAGCTCCAAGGCTAACTCCCTGAAGATATTCTGCTGTATGGGCTCTGGTTTTCCATTGTTCTTCTTAGTACCATATTTTCCCCGTGACAGTAGTGGCAAGGACTGCATGAAATGAAGCAATTTTGCATTTTATTTGGCAGGAGTGTTTTTTGTAAGGGAAATAGTCCCCTCCCCAGCAATGGTGATAGGGGAGCTCAGTGTTCATGTAGGACAGCACTGAGGTGATGTATAACAACAAGACTTATATGGAGGGCAGACCAAGGGGCTGTAGATCTTCAGTACTTTCTAGCAGGTTTGGCAGGAATCTTTATGGCACATTTGGCACAGATCTCAGGACATTGATGATGATGCTCACACTGGTACCAATCAATCTCATCCATCATTTTTGCTTTCCTGCAAAAAGTATTAGCAATAACAGTTGTCTGTGAGAAGGAAGACACAAAAAACATGGATTTGTCTGAGCTCCTTATGAATCTATGCCAGTCACAGCCACCCCCCACCGGCCTGTTATGCTTTGATAACCACAAAAAACAAAAGGGGAAACAGGTTATGAGGGTGTCTTAGGAACCTACAATTTACCAGTGATAACACTTAACACTCCCCCATCTTGCCTTTGCTTGGGCAGAAACCACAGCTCCTGTTCTCTCCAAACCTTTTTCCTCCTCGCCAGCCCATCAGTGCCCCTTGATCCTCCAGGCTTCTTCTCCTGACCCCTGTTGGTGACCAGCACCATGGAGTCAGCCTTGAAACGAGCAGGATGTGTTCCTGACACTTGACCCAGTGTTACTGACACAGTGGCTTTGCCTGTTCCCCACAGGGGAGCTTTTCCCAGGTAACCTGTCTGGTGTCTTACCCAGCCAATATCATGGACTGGTACCACACAAACATTTATCCCAGTGTCTGTGATGGCTTGTCCTGGCCTTGCCACCAGGCAGTCTAATGTTGGGGATTAAAAACCTTAGAGAATGTCAGCCTGACGGTACTTTCCCCTCAGACTGGAAAAATCCCAGAACAAGACAGTGCAAAGCAACCTCCTTGAGCATGCCAGTAGACTCTAGTCCAGGAGGGCCACAACTCTCCCTAGAAGGAGAGGACATAGCAGGGACTCAATCTGTTTTGGCCTCTCTGCTGAAAAGCAAAATGAAAAATCCTGTTAGCAACAGCTCCTGCCAAAATCTGCCTCTAACACTGCTACAGTGACCAGTGCTGCCAGCGTGATCCCCTTGCCCTTTCAGAAACACCTTGAGAACAAAGTACCATGCTGAGTCCAGGACCCCCAGCTCCAGCTCATGCTGCCTCATTATCTTCCCAACCTTGTTTAGTCTTTGTCTCTAATGTAGATGGTAAACTCCCAGGGGCAGTGACCATGACTTAGTTCACTGAGTGCCAGACAACTGCTGGAGTTCAGTTAATGATGAGACAACTCCCATAGGCCCTTTGTCTTAAGTGGGAGTTTTGGCTTAAGTGAAGACTTCAGGGATTTGCCCAATAACAAGCCAGTAATTCAGGATACAGTTAAAGACACATTCAGTGTCCCTTTGCAGCAACATCCTTGGGAAGAGAGCGTTTGCACTTCACAACACAACTGTGAGGAAGTCTAATATTAATTAGGAAGCAAACTCAAGGGCCCTGAATAGGTCCTTCTAACAAAAGATCTTTTATTGAATAACTGCAGAGGAGAGCAATGCCAAAAGTTTTCATGCCAAAGTAACAATAAATGAGCTGCAGTTAACGCCTTTAAGACTAGTCTGTAAAATTCAATATTCACTTACATCAGACATGGAGCTTCTAAAAACATCTTTTAAAAATTGTAGGGGGGGAAAAAAAAAACCAACAAAAACCAAATAAAGAATGACTATAATCTTAAATAAAATACACAGGTTGGTTCAACCTGTTTCAGCTGATAAACGGCACGGTACTTGTTCCGTGCCAAAGTGACACTTGACCTCTATATATCTTCTTAATGAAGTCAGCAGAGAAAGACACCCAGTGAGCCTTTGTAACACTGCGAGCAAGTTGCAAGCTGGGCTCCACTAATGGGAGCTGTCACTAGGTTTTTTTCCAGGTCACAAACTAAGAAGAGCAATTAAATCAAATTGGAGGCTGTACAGATTGGAGCGAGCCTCAATAGACCAGGTACCTAAATCATTAAAGACATAGTTCTTTTCCGTGATAAATTGTGGAGGAGAGCGAAACATGCTGCTGGTCATTAATCTAGGCTAATCACCTTGAAAGCTGGGTAGTTTTATTTAGTAATTAACTGCTTATTTGGAAAAAAAAAAAAAGATGCATGGCCTATAGAGCTGCCATCCAGCAGATGATAATGCAGAGCAGTGGGGAATCTCTTGAGGGCAATTCCTGCCTTTTCAATTACAGCCACTGGCAAGCTCTGAAAAATGGCTCTAAGCTTGTATTGACACGTAGCAAAGAGACACACTCCAGAGAACAGAGCAGGCATCTCGGAGTGTGCTGCTGGCTGCCCTGGCCTGCTGCGCACACAAATGGCACTAAACCACACCAAACATTTTGGAGGGGTCCCTTTTCCCATTCCTTGGATTTAGAGTTAGTGTTTGTCAGATCCTTCTGTTGGAACTGAGGGTCCGTGGTCAGGTCTGCAATAAAGGGAGCCCCAGCCCCCTTCACAGGTCCCCACACTGAGGCACAGTAACCACTCTGGACTTCTTCAGAAATGTCCCATGGGATCCCCATCTGGTTGAGGCTGAATGCAGTTTAAGCAAAGAAGCTGAAACCTAACTCATAGAATCCCTAGAATGCTCGGTTGGAAGGAACCTCAAGGATCACCTAGCTCAACCTTTCAGGGTAAGAATATAGTTTGACATGGCCTAGCACCCTGAATTTCCTGGGGAGCCTGCTGAGCAAGGACACCACCACTTGATCAGTCCCTGCTGTCCCACATGTTTATTGATTGACAATTACACAGGGCAGGCTATCTATCCATGCTGCAGTAAAATCAGAGTGAGAAAATCTCCCTGCAAGGAGATACTGTAGGGACAGTGAGGTATCCTTTAACTGAGAGGAATGACCCAAGACCCATCTGCTGTGTCAGTGAAAGGCCAGCACCTCCCAGCCCTAGCAATAGTAGGGTTTATTCACACTCAGCCCTTCCAGTCATGTTGCACAGGGGCACCTATCTCTTTTGCACCAGACGTGGATGTATGACAGAATCACAGAACATTAAGGGTTGGAAGGGACCTCTACAGATCATTGAGCCCAACCCCCCTGCCAGAGCAGGGTCACCCAGAGCAGGTCACACAGGAACACACCCAGGTGGGTTTTGAATGTATAGGCAAACAGCTTCCCTTTGGTGGCTGAGAAAAGTCTTTCGGCCTCACCAACAACTGCTTCCAGGTGTCCACAAAAAGACACTCAAATGCAGGGGTCACAGAATCACAGAGTGTTAGGGGCTGGAAGGGACCTCAAAAGCTCATCCATTCCAACTCCCTGTCAGAGCAGGATCACCTAAAGCAGGTCACACAGGAAGGCATCCAGGTGGATTTTGAATCACCTCCTCAGAATGGATTTTTGTCCTTTGTTAAATGCAAAAGACAGGACAGAAGCTAAAGCTTATTGGAAAAAAACCCAAAACAAAAACATTGGGTGTAGAAGAAAACTCCATGAAGTTATGCTGAATACACGGACAACAGCTCTGGCTCAGAAAGCTCCTGAACCACGAGTTGCTGGCAGACCTCACCAGGATATCACGCACATGTTTTTCACTCTGCCCTGGGCATGTGCTGCTGGCAAATGTTGGAGACAGGATACTGGGCTACCTGGTCCAGTGGTCTGATGCAGCATGACTGCTTTTTGTTCAGAGAGAAGCATTAGCAGGTGGGGGAGCACTGTACAGATGGATGGGTTTGTTGCTCGCTCACTGTATGTAACCAACTGAACTCACTTTTTTTCCCTCTCCCCCTATTTTGAGAGCCTTTGATGGAGATTTTGAAGGCAAGAGGAGGAAAAGAAAGAGCCTGTTCAGGGGGGTAGGAAGTAGCACCTACCATGTAGAAGCAGCATCCACTGTGCACACAAAGCTTGCAAATGCAGGCCAGGGAGGGTTATTAAACCTGGTTGTGGGGGTCAGGAGAGCCCCAGAGCCAGCAGCATCACACAGGGCAAGCAAAGCAAGCTCCAGCCAGCTTAAAAAAGCACCCGTTAATGAAAAACTTTACCGGGAAAGCAGATCACATCAAGGCCACACAGAAGCCTCAGATCCTTTAAGCTGCACTTTGAAGAGTGGTGGTGACAGAGCAGCAGATAAAGGCAAGGTCACAGGCCATCAAGACCCCCTCCAACATACTGTGCAGCTGAGTTGGAAAAGAGAAGAAAAATCATTGTTGCTATTTGACTAAACATTATAAACTAAAAATAGCTGAATATCTCTGATTAGGAGAATTCCAAGGGCTTACAATCCTTGCCACTTGGGGTCCAATTTTTCTCTCCTTTATTATGGGCATTAGGTTTTGGACAATACCAGGGCTACAGAGGGCATATGTTAAGTTAGTCTAAGCTCGCACCTCGCGAACCTTTGCGCCCTGTAGGCTACTTTGCTGAATATTTCTGCCTCCAAATGAGCTGTAAAGGTTACAGTTTTTCTGGCAGCAGCCAGCACAGCTCCCATTAACACATTTCATGAGTATAATTTTCAACAGTATTAATAAATTGTCCTCATAAACATCCATCAGAGTAACTTAATGGACTAGACTGTTTTTATTTCCATGAAATTCCTGCTCTTTTAAAAGCTTTCCATGCCTGAGTTTAATATATATTATTTTCCTTTCAGACCTCAACCATTTCCAGGCATAAACTTTCTTACTTTAAGTGTGCCAATGCCCAAACGAAAAGCAAAATTATCTAAAGTCACAGAATCACAGGAACATCCAGGTTGGAAAAGACCCTCAGGATCACCAAGTCCAACCTATAGCCCTACTCTACAAGATTCATCTTAAACCATATCCCCAAGCACCACATCCAAACCACCCTTAAACATATCCAGGGTTGGTGACTCCACCACGTCCCTGGGCAGCTCATTCCAGTCCCTGACCACTCTCTCAGTGAAAAACTTTTCCCTAATGTCCAATCTAAACCTCCCCAGCCTCAGCCTGAGGCCATTTCCCCTTGTCCTGTCTCAATTACCTGTGAGCAGAGCCCAGCAGCAGCCTCTCCACAATGTCCCTTCAGGTAGCTGCAGACAGCAATGAGGTCTCCTCTCAGCCTCCTCTGTTTTGCGCTAACCATCCCCAGCTCCTTCAGTCACTCCTCATCAAATTTACTCTCCAGGCCCTTCACAGCTTCCTTGCCCTTCTCTGGACCCACTCCAGCACCTCCACATCTTTCCTGTATTGTGATGCCCAAAACTGAACACAACACTCAAGGTGTGGCCTCACCAAAGCTGAGTCCAAGGGGACAATCACCTCTCTACTGCTTCTGGCCACAGCATTTTTAATTCAAGCCAGGATGCCACTGGCCTTCTTGGCTGCCTGGGCACACTGCTGGCTTATGTTCAGCTCCTGTCTATTACAACCCCCAGATCCCTTTCTGCCAGGCAGTTCTCCAGCCACACTGCCCCAAGTCCTGTCAGACCCTGCGAGTTGGGCTGACAATGTCAAAGATGCAAGGGATGCACCTCACAGTCACCCTCAGGTGACCAGAATGAGCCTCTGAGGAATCATTAGCTCCAAGAAAGTATTTTCTGACTGCACCAAAAACCTCATCAGCCTTTGGGAAATGTCCACTGCAAGGTATAGCCCTCAAAGGATAGTAAGCAGCCAGATGTAGCTACAGATGTAAAACTGTAATCCAGTTTCAGACCAGGCCTGGGCCTGGCATTGAGGGGCAACAGCCAGGACGGCTGCACTGCATTTGTGTGTTTCATTCATTCAGCCACTCTTAGTTTCTGTCAGTACAGCAGGGCTCCATCTCTGTGGTCACAGAATACCCTGATCAGCACAAAGCAACAGCACAAAGCACTCTGACTGGAGAGTCTGCTTCAAAACTCAGCTTTAATACCTTTGCTTAGGCAAGGAGGAAACAGAATTACTAACCTCTAAGTTCAACATTCAGTCATAATTAACACTCTAGGGAAACACACCCAAAGTTAAGACAGCTCCTAATGCAGCAGATAAAAGACAGAATGAGATCTCAGTGCTGGATGCTATAGTACAAGCTCAGTCAAAGTAAGGATGATTTACCCAGGACCGTAATAAGCTTAGGAAACTTACCTAGTGACAAGATCCATCACAGAGGATTGTTAAACCAGCCCTCTGGGGTTTTTTTTTTTGTTTTGTTTTTTGTTTTGTTTTTCGTGACAGGTCTCTTTTAGCCCAGCCAAAAGAGTTTGGTGCAGACCATCACAGTGACCCATTTTGGTCTTGCCACTTAGAAATACCAAGCAGTTGTGATGGTAGCACTTGTGATGGCAGCACTTGTGAACAAACTGCTTACAAACAAGGAATGTAACATTTGCTCCCTGGTGTCTCTAAATTGCACAAGACAGTCTGTTATGAGAAAATGTGGAGGACATCTAAGAGGTAAAGGTACTTTTCTTTCTTCAGCATTTTTATCGCACTGGAAAATGGCCTCGTAGAAACAATCAATCCAATGAGAAAAAGCCCAAACCCTGGGACCAAGGATCACTGCACCCCTTTGATTTCCAGTGTCAGCAGAAACAAACAGCAGGAAAAATGTCAATTAATTCAGAGAACCAATAAATACCAAGCACTCTTTAAAATCAAAGATTACTGTTGGCGGAAAAAAGCCTCAAGGTGATCTCTCTCCTGTTGACCAAACAAACACTTAACCTCTGGTGTATCTTGGACCTCAACGGTCTGTTTTCAGCTTATTCCATAAGAAACCAATGTATGTTAGCTGTAAAATGTTTGCTTGGCAAGTCACACGGCTTGCTGGCCAAGCCTTTTCTCTTCCACCATCACCTAACCCCCCTCGGCTTTGCACGTGGGTGTTTCTGACTTGGACAATCTTTTCGGAGTGAATTCTCCCTTTATTCTTCATTAGAGTAACTGCAAGCAAACTTCACAGTGCTGGGCAATCAGTGATGCATAAGCAAAACATAACTAAGGAATGACATTCTGTGGAGCTTGAAAACCTGAATACTGAAGAATACCTGAAGAGGAATTCCACAAACACTTGGCAGCTTATGCCACAGTTAGCTCAAAAGGGTTTTGGCTTAGACCTTGTATACACTCTATCTTCTAACATCCAACATGATATGATGCCAAGGGGATCTTTTTGTTTCTGGACTCTAAATTAAGCCTTACATACAGGAGAGCCCCTTACAGAAAGATTCAGAGAAAGCGGGGTTCAGACACAGCATACTTCAGCAGTGAGGGATTTCCAGAGAAAAAGGCTATCCCAAAGCACTGGGTTTAGAATTCTTATATGAAAAAAAAAAAAAATAAAAAAAAATCCACCCTTGTATTTCTCATCAGCCACGTGGGTTTGCACAATTAAACCACAATAGGTTTCTGCCAGGGCTTTGTTGAGGTCCAGAAAAGGCCTACGTAAGTGTGCAGCATGGCATACTATGCCTATTCTCTTCTCTCTGCATGCCTGTCTGCCCCAGGCAGCATCTCTGCTCCATGCAAACCTCTTCCTCCTTGCCTGTTGGAAAGGAGTTGTGGGGTTTTATTTTGCTGTGCTTGAGCAGTGCTTCTGATAAAGTCTAAGATTAGCTCTTCGTAAACTCCAGGAAATACTTAGTTGAGATCAGACTGAAGCCTTTGCTCAGTATTTCCTCAAAGCAGAAGGCAATCTTCACATCACCATCTATTGTAAGATTATCAAGATCACAGGATCACAGGATGCTAGGGGTTGAAAGTGACCTCTGGAGATCTTCAAGCCCAACTTCCCTGCCAAAGTAGGACCATAGAATCCAGCACAGGTCACACAGGAACACATCCAGACAGGGCAGGAAAGGCTCCAGAGAAGGAGACTCCACAACCTCTCTGGGCAGCCTGTGCCAGGGCTCTGGGACCCTTACAGTCAAGAAGTTCTTCCTCATGTTGAGATGGAACTTCCTGTGCTGCAGTTTACATCCACTGCCCCTTGTCCTACCTCAGGGCAGAGGTGAGCAGAAGCTGTCCCTGTCCCTTCCTTCCTGACTCCCAGCTCTCAGATATTTACAAACATTGCTCAGATCCCCTCTCAGCCTTCTCCTCTCCAGACTAACCAGCCCTAGGGCTCTCAGCCTCTCCTCGTCAGGCAGTGCTGCAGTCCCTTCGTCATTCTTGTAGCCCTCCTTTGGACTCCCTCCAGTAGATCCCTGTCCCTCTTGAACTGGGGAGCCCAGAACTGGATGCAGCATTCCAGGTGGGGCCTCACTAGGGCAGAAACCTGGCAAATCTTTGGAAAAAAAATCAGGGCAAAGAAACCTGACAAAATCTTGGAAAAACAGTCCTGTCACATATTTTGGAGGTCCATGAACAGGTATTTTTGATAGAGTAAAGTTCTTATTCAGGGATCTGTAGTTATTTCTCACCCTAAAATCGACTGTGCAGGTTGACAACCAGTGCATCCCACAGTTCCAAGCTGAATGGTCACAATACACTCTGAGTATGGCTTAATGCACATTTCCACTTTATCTGAGGTGGAGTTGATAAAAGACTATTTGGATTAAAGACTGCTTAGTTCTTCTCCATTATGAATTCCTGATTATCAGCAGACAAAAAACCATTACCAATGTCTAACCATTCATGATGAAATGTCTTATGCTAGTTGGCTGATCCCAGGTGATTCAATGATTGCTATTGAATATAGACTGAAAATGCTGAGAGTCTCTGGAGCTCCTTTACTCAGGAACTGGACTTTGGTTATTAGGAGAAAAGTCTATTTCTCAATAATTAAAAAAAATTAAAAGGCCATTTTGGGGGTTAAGATACAGTTTTGAGTTATTTAAAGGATACATTCGGCCTTGTGGCCAAGAAAGCCAATGGGATCCTGGAGGGTATTAGGAAGAGTGTGTCTAGCAGACCAATGGAGGTTCTTCTCCCACTCTACTCTGCCCTGGTGAGACCTCGAGTACTGCCTTCAATTTTGGGTTCCCAGTTTAAGAGGGACAGGGATCTGCTGGAGAGGGTCCAGCAGAGGACTAAGAGGATGATTAAGGAACTGGAGCACTGCCTGGTGAGGAGAGGCTGAGGAACCTGGAGCTTTTTAGTTTGGAAAAGAGAAGACTGAGCGTGGATTTTATATATATATATATATATATAAAGTGCTGAGGGTCAGGAGTGGGGAGATAGGCTTTGCTCTCTTGCTCCCTGGGACAGGACAAAGAGCAATGGATGTAAGCTGCAGCACAGGAGGTTCCACCTCAACACAAGGGGGAACTTCTTTACTGTAAGGGTCACAGAGCACTGGAAGAGGCTCCCCAGAGAGGCTGTGGAGTCTCCTTCTCTGGAGACTTTCAAGGCCTGCCTGGATGCGTTCCACTGTGACCTGAGCTAGATTGTCTGGTCCTGCTCTGGCAGGGAGGTTGGACTTGATGATCTCTTTGGGCCCCTTCCAACCCCTGACATCCTGTGAGCCTGTGATTTGGAACCAACAGGCTCTGAAGGACCAGAGATAATGAACTGATGGTAGTCAGTTTGGGTAGTTCCTGGCTGTCATACAACTTTTTAAACACGCAGACTGCTATTTTAAATAGCAGTATAAAATGTCTTTATCTTTCCTTTGCAGCAGTACTCAGTTGTCCATCTGTACAGGAGCAGTAGTTTCTTACCATGCAAAAGCCCTACCCCAAAGCCTCAGAAGGGTAGGGGCTGCTGCCAGCAGTCCTTGGCCTGATGAGCTCCTGCTAGCAGAGAGACCGGAAGAAGTTGTCTTATTTTAGGAGGCTGCCATCCCCTTGCCCACAGGAATTCACTATAGTCTCCTACCAAAACACCAAGCTGTCCCTTCCCCACTACTTCCTTCACCCGAGCAGCCCACACATCTTGGCTGAGCCTTTCTGGGAACTACTTCCTTAGGAAAGGAAGCCAGGATACACAAAAGAAAGGAAGCCAGGAGACACAGGTCACCTGCACGCCTCATTCCTAACATAAAGTGCATAGGGATGCACATCATCTACAACCAGAAATCACATCAGCCAAGGTTATTGTATAAATTGGAGAGTACCAGCCTTGAGTGTGAAGGACTGAGTTGGGTAGAGCCTAGGAAATCAGCTTCTGCTGTGCATAACCTTGGCTGTCGTGGCCAGAAGAATAACCAACCCTGCCATCCACACCTGCAGGTGGACACCAAAAGATTGCAGCTTTACAAGACAAGCAGGCTCTTCACTCTCATATGGCTGATGGCTGCTAAATTTCCCTGTCCATTTCACAGCTATTGCTGGGTAAAAAAAAATGCACAATAAAATAACAGAGAAAAAAGAAAAAAAGCTTTTATGAAAGCAAGGAACAGGTCTGACTTATCCCTCTTGGCTGGGATTCCAGTCAAGGCCAGCACAGTGATGGCCTTGTTCTCCCCTGGAAGTTCAGGACAGTTTTGTTTAGGGGAAATAGAGGCTTCAGCAGCTGCTTTTTGGTAAAAGCAACCTTATAGACAATAGGGGAGTCATCCCCAAGAGCAGTCACTTGACATCAGCCACAAAAGCCTGCAGCCTCGTGATCAACGAGCCCCTCTGAACTAATACAGCAAGAATTAAGGTGGCGGTTTCCAAAGCATGGAGCTTCGCCTCTCCCTTTCTGCTGGGAACACAATTACAAGCCCATCTCCCATTCCCTTCTGCTCTGAATTGCTCGAGATGAGTCTGCAACATGACAAAATGTGAGCAGTAAATCACAAGGACTTGTCCCATCTCGGCACCTGGTGGTGAAATCCATGCTGCCCTCTTCCTTTTCCTTTGCCCTTAGACTTCATTCCAGCATGTGACTGTAGCAACCTCAAAGGCAAAGCTATTGTTGTTTTTTTGTTGTTTGTTTTTTTTTTCCCCTTCTGAAACACAAAGGAAAAGGAAGCACCATTAGTTCAACAGTACAATAAACAGCACATGCTGTAGCTATTTGTGTGTCCACTGAGAGAATAAAAAGCTGTGGACCCAACTTTTAAAGGCATTTTTTGATTGCAAACCTGCATGCTGGTGGGCACCAACCTAGAGAAGCAGGGTCTGGCTGTCTGCAGAGTATCTCTCTCTCTTTCTTGCAGATTCACCTCCTAAAAGTGTTTGGGTTAATGTTTCATATGTCATATTGCAACTGCAGAAGTGCAGCTAGATACTTTTCAAACAGATTGGTTGTGACTTAGGTTCTCTATCATTTTAGCTTGCAAAGTGGCTTAAATGAAGATTTCATGCCATTCACATGCAAAACCAGCTGTAGGTGGAAGCAGAGATGTGAAGCAAATGCAGGTCTACTTTAATCTTCACCCTTAACCTAAATATGAAAAAACAAAGACCAAAGGTAGCATGGAATAAAAATCCTTGTTAATGACACCATTCTCTTGGGGCATGTCCTCACTGAGTCACATGCAGCTGAACTACCCCAGTCTGATCCAGAGTGACGACTCATGTTAGTAAAAGAGTGAGCCAGAGATGCCAGCAAAGCAAAAGGCATGAATTGAAAGGNAAAAGAAAAAAAGCTTTTATGAAAGCAAGGAACAGGTCTGACTTATCCCTCTTGGCTGGGATTCCAGTCAAGGCCAGCACAGTGATGGCCTTGTTCTCCCCTGGAAGTTCAGGACAGTTTTGTTTAGGGGAAATAGAGGCTTCAGCAGCTGCTTTTTGGTAAAAGCAACCTTATAGACAATAGGGGAGTCATCCCCAAGAGCAGTCACTTGACATCAGCCACAAAAGCCTGCAGCCTCGTGATCAACGAGCCCCTCTGAACTAATACAGCAAGAATTAAGGTGGCGGTTTCCAAAGCATGGAGCTTCGCCTCTCCCTTTCTGCTGGGAACACAATTACAAGCCCATCTCCCATTCCCTTCTGCTCTGAATTGCTCGAGATGAGTCTGCAACATGACAAAATGTGAGCAGTAAATCACAAGGACTTGTCCCATCTCGGCACCTGGTGGTGAAATCCATGCTGCCCTCTTCCTTTTCCTTTGCCCTTAGACTTCATTCCAGCATGTGACTGTAGCAACCTCAAAGGCAAAGCNATATGGAAGCTGGGCCCAACACAAATAACCTTACAGAAGTCATGGGGAGGTTTAATTTGGGAGAGGACAAGGAAGAGACAAGAAGCAGTAGTGTGCTCAGGTAGCAGGATTCACAGATTCATAGAATACCAGGTTGGAAGGAACCTCAAGGATCATCAAAGTCCAACCTTTCAGGGTAAAAATATAGTTTAAACAAGCTGGCCCAGCACCCTGTCAATCTGAGCATTGAAACTGTCTAATGTAGGGGAATCCACCACCTCTTTTGAGAGTTTATTCCAATGTCTAATAGTTTGAACAGTGAAAAAATATTTTTCTGGCATCCAGTCTGAATCTGCCCAGTAGGAACTTGTGCCCATTAGCCTTTGTCTTTACCATGTGATTCTTTGTGAAAAGGGATGCATGTGATGAAGTTTTGTGTCAGCTGCATTTTGGCACGTAACCATTTTGTCTTTCCTAACCCACTGCCACAGAAAAGAAAGAATTGAGAGTGGGATTGCAGCACAGCATTTCCTTTCCAAAGGGATTAGTGTTAACTGTAGTAATCCACAGGGATTTTTTTTTTTCCTTGCCAAGTATTATTTTCCACCTTCGGGCTCCTGAAGCTTAGCCTGGACTCCTCAACACAGACTTGCAGAAGAATAAAGGAAGGTGGCACAGACAGCTTTCCAAAAGAGACAAGAGCTCCTTCAGCAGCAGCTGTTCCATCACCCTCAGTGATTTCAGGAAGAGTGTGGCTTGTTTCAGTATCAGTTTGAAGTAACCACGGCAGAGACAGGATGTTTGGTTTCAGGGAGCAGGCAGTAGGTTTATATTGTCAGAGCAAACACTTGGGGCTCCAAATCACAACATCCCTTGTTGTTTACAGAGTGTGTTATGCCAGAACCAGATGAGAAGATGCACTTCAGGCTAACAAAAGAGGACAATGCCATTATCCTACAACTGTCAACAGTGTTACAGTGCTGAAGACTTTAGTTCAATATTTGCCAAGCAGTAAAATGAGCAATGCCTGTCGGTTTGTTGACCTAGATGCATCAGTTTCTAGAAAAACTATATTGAGCAGGCAGCAGTTGAGTTTCAATTGCTGGGGACCGAATTCCAGCTGCAGAACTAAGTCTATTGAGCTCCATTCAGATGAACAGGAAAACTGCTGAAATCTTGTTCAGATGCTGTCACTAGGATACAACAATCAAGCATCCTTATGTTGAGACACTGTCAAACAGAGTGTAACTGGTTCTGCCAGAGCCAGGCACTACAGCTCTTGCAGACTGAAATTCCAAGGGGGATTTAAAATGCTGTAAACATCCTTCTTGGGAAGGCTGAAAAAAGTGGAAAAAAACCCCAAACAACCACTTACATTCTCCATAATCCAGAATGATCACTATGGCTTCATTGACAAATGTTCTGCAGGCTTTAGGTCACAGCAAATGCTGCTATAGTGGCATCGAACCATGCTTTTGTTTAGCCACCTCTGTGTCAGTGCAATCAGAAAGGCTGATGCAGTTGGGTAGGCATCTGCCCTTGCCTTGTACCAGGGCAGATACTGTGAGGATTAGTAGCCCAGTTGCACCTAGTCCTGGGTAAGTGGCATGGACCTTATGCTGACAGCAGCCTAAATGTCTTACCCTCACATTCACTGTGATGCTTCTGACTGGCACATTACTTTAGCACTGATTTGAATCACAGAATCACCAAAATCACAGAATCAGTCAGAGTTGGAAGGTACCACAAGGATCATCTATTTCCAACCTCCCTGCCATGGGCTGGGACACCTCACACTAGATCAGGCTGTCTAGAGCCTCATCCAGCCTGGCCTTAAACACCTCCAGGGATGTGGCTTCAATCACCTCCCTGGGCAACCCATTACAGGGTCTAACCACCCCCATGGTGAAGAACCTCTTCCTAACAATGCAGTCTGAATCTACCCATTTCTAGCTGCAATCCTCATACAGGAAAATGATCACCCAGTAGAACAGGTTTCTGCCAGGTGCCAGGACAGAGGAAACAGTACTGACACCAACACTCCACACTGAGTTAACACAAAACTCAAGTGTATTCTCCTCTGTTTATTGCAGGCACTGTTTCAGGTCTCAAAGGGCTGACAATGTTCAGGCTTCAGCTAAAAAGCTGACAATCATCCCTACCTCACCACACTGAGCCTGCAACTTTGTGCCTGTGAGGCAAAGCCTGTCGGAATGAGGACAGGATCAGCACCCGTGATCCCTCCGTCCTCTTCGCTCACACCACAGTGCAAGTGAGACAACCCTGCAAAAGTTCCCTTGTTGAAATCTGCTATAGATCAAGCCTTTGTGCTGGGAAAATGCTTTTCTCCTCCTTGCCTCAGGACTCTAGCTTTCACTGAGCATCCCCTGTGAGTGTTCTGCATCCGGCATATACTGCAACTCCGTCTAACTGTATGGGTTCTGAATCTTGTTTACTATCAAGCACATGAAAACAGGCATGACAAATACTTAGTACCCTAAAGGCAGAGGCTCAGCAGTTGGCTTCAACCCATGCTTTCCTAAGACAATGCACATATGTCACAGAGATTCTTCTCCAGCTTATCTAAGCTCTTAGAAAGGCTTTTCTTTATGCTTTAAAAAAAAGGCCTCGGATGCTAAGATACCATTCTGCTTTCTTAAGTAATGTCACAAGACTTCTGCTTTGGCCACACAGTTGCTCTTTAGAAATGAAAAGGAGAGTTCGTGCTTCTGCCTGGGACGAGTGGCAAAACCACTGCAAACTTTTTTTTTTTTTTTTTTTAATATCTATAAAGAATAGAAAGGAGAAAAGCAAAGATCAGGAACTGAGTTCAGTCACTCTGAGAATGCAGCCTTTATGTACTGTTTACCAAAAGGATGAGCTGGGGAAGGGGGGTGAGGGGCAAATGTGTGCATTAGGTCTCACCTACTGATTCTCAGGAATCATGAATATTCTTCTAATCCTGCTCTTTTGGCCCAACAGGCTACAAGCCTTTTCATTACAAAGCTTGATTTCAGCTCTGAGCTTCAGCAAGTGGTATAATACTCTCTTGCTTCCACATGAAAACAGCCACAAATCACTCTCCCCTGTTCCTTCTCTGCTTCTCATCTACTAATAGCATTGGTCTTTCAGACTAGATGAGTTGCTTAAATTCTTTCCTGGGCTCTGTACAGACCAGTCAGTAGTTAAGTCACCATTTCTGAGGCAGTCAGCATGGGTTTTTTTGGTTGCACACACATGTATGTTGCATTTCTGTTGAGATATGGGTATCTGTATGGAATGTGCTACACACCCCAAGACACCAGAAAGCAAACTTGAAAGGGATGTGAGCAGTGGTGTGAATTACATTGCACATTCTTCAAGCCAGATGGCACTATTGTAAGCATCTAATCTGACCTGCGGCACATCCCAGGCCAAAGGATGCCACCTGGTCTGGGTGTAATGTGGATGCCAAGAGGGAAGAATATGACAGGGAAGGAGGTTGTACTGACAGGAAAAGCAAATGTAAGAACACATAACAGCAGTGCACACAGATCAAGCTGCACAAGAGAGCCTGTGGCCAGCTGTACTTCCACAAGCCTTGCTGAACAATAATTTTCAGGCACTGGGCAATAGAAAACTGTTTTCTTGTCCTGAAAAGAGAAGTGTTATGTCCTCCACCTGAAGAGATGGACTATGTGTAAACTCACAGGAGGGAAAAAATAGCTTTTTAAAATGGGTAACACTAATTTTCTTTATGGGAATACCCAGTGGCATCACATCTTGGGCCACGAAACAAACACAGGTGGGTTTAGGCTGGACGTTAGGAAACGTTTTTCCCCATCAAGAGTGGTCAGGCATTGGAATGTGCTGCCCAGGGAGGTGGTGGATTCACCAGCCCTGGGTGTGTTTAAAAGTCATTTGGATGTAGTGCCTGAGGACATGGTTTAAGAGTGAACTTTGTAGAGTAGGGATAACAGTTGGGCTTGATGATCTGGGGGTCTTCTCCAACCAGAATGTTTCTGTGATTCTGTGATTTAATAGCTTAAAAAAGCTTCCTTGCAAAAAGCTCTAATTGGTCAGAAGTGCCAGATAAAAGTCAAGATAAAAATGCATCTTCTGTCTACTGATTAGAGCAGAGGCACTACATAGTAAGAGCAAAGCAGATAGCATTGCCTCCCTGCTATTGGCGGGGGATTAAAAAAATTCTTAGTTCTTTTTATCTGTTTTTTAAAGGGCCTTGCACAGTTAATATTCCTGCTGGTCTTGCTTGGAAGGCAGCAGGCAAGGCCCCACACAGCTATAAAATCATCAGTACTGGAACCCTGTGAAAGTATAAAGTGTTTCAGTAAGAAATCCAGGAGGTGGGGTAGGGAAGCTCTCCTTGTTACTATTTGGATTAAATATTTAATCCATAAGTAATCCTTAACTACTAAATAATTTGTATGTGCAAATAGCTTTCGGGTTGTGTGGGTTTGAGGTTACAGCTGTTAGATGAACTCATCATCCACCTGAGATACACAAACAGACCACAGAGGAATCACAAAAGAAAGCAGGAAGGGAGCTTGTTTTGGGGATGTCCTACATCTTTGCAAGATGTGGAAGTTTGCTTTTCAAGCTTTAGTAAGCTTAACACGAATGATTGCATGACATGGCAGTATCATGTAGTTCTAAAAGCTCATGTAGGAAATAGGTGGCATCAATGTGGTAGGCAATACTCCTTTTGTCTGTGGTGTCAAGCTACAATCCACCACTTTAACACTTTTTAAGGCAACACCTTTACCTGAGCTATGACCATTCCCTTTCATCCCTTTTATGCCTGTGCCCTTCATACGAATTATGAGGCCTGATGTTTTTTGCAGGTTTGTCCCAAGGTCTGCTCTTGCCTCGGGGATGTCCTCTGTGAAGCACACATGAAACAGTGATCAAAACAGGCTCCTTGTGAGATTTCTGCTGGTTTACATAGAAGGAGATTGCTGTGCATCTCCCATTTCCCACCCAGATCTATGCTGCTGTGGCAGTTCAAATTGCCAAGAACCTTCTCTTTCAGCACAACACCTCCAGGAATGCTGAGAATGAAATAATGTAGATTGATTCCTCTTATGTTTTACTTATGATTTCACACTCTACACATGGCAAACTTGCAGCACTTAACACACAGCTATGACTTGGAGGGAATATATGTTCAGTGTCTTAGGAATCCATTCCTCAGAAAGCAAGAAGGACCCTCCAAACAGTATGGCAGCATACAGGGCAACCTTATCACCATGCAAGATAGCTAATGTAGTATTCCCACCTCACATCTTGCTACCGGGCACATTCCTCCAGCCTTCTTTCTACAAAAGTAGAAGGATGCAGAGCTCTGGCAACTCTGGTGTGCAATGTCCCATCACTCCTAAGACTCAGTCCTGGTATGTGAGAAGCCATTGCTTGCCTTACTAGCAAGATCGATGCCTAAACAAATGAACATGACTCTCCAAGCCCCCAGAGTTGCTCTGCCAGTTTCAGACCTAGGTCTGAAATACTGCTTGGCAACGTCATTGCTGTTTAGTGTATCTTGTACTCGTCTTTTGCCTCAGCCTCAACTTCTTCCTGGCTAAAACACATAGTGCTGGGCTGTCCAAAGGTCATTCTTTGTTTGCTTTTTGTCTGCTCTTAAGACAGATGTTTCAAGGCATGAGAAAGGATGTAAACACATGCACATTGAGGGGAAAACAAAAAGGAGAAAAAAAAAGTGTCCAGGTGCTTAAGCAATGCCAAACGTGCAGGAATTCCAATTTACTGCTTTCCCCTTTAATCTGGCAGTTCCGAGGGACCAAGCGTGTCACGACTTGTACCCGGGATCCTTTCCGCTCCGGTGACTTCAGACAAGCTCTGCATTAACTCCCCAACCTGCAAGAAAATTATTTGAAATAAAAGGTTCAGATATGTCCCTTTCCCTCCAACAAGCCTGGAAACAAATGGTACAGGAACGAGGTCAGAAAGAAATCATCCGCCTACCATACCACTGAATTCATTTACCTACCTCAGAGCCCATTGAAGGGAAGGGGTGGGACGGGGAACAAGAGGTGATATAAAGCAGAATGAAGCTCTGGGGTCGCTCGCTACATTACAAGATTTGACAGGCCTTTGCCAGCCTTCAGCTTCTTTGTGTCTTTCACATAATAGAGAAACACAAACTGAGCAGCCTGTGATCTAGGAGTTGCACTATTAGACAGAGCAAACCCTTTGCAAATGCTAATAGTATTGTAGCATCCTGTCAGGCAGCAACACAAAAAAAGGATGTTGATTTTCACATGAACCAGAACAGACCCATTGTAAGGAAGGTTGCAATGAATGTTCCATCTCTAAACATCAAAAGCCACAGGCAACTGGCTTGTGGAGATGAGGCAAAATCCTGCTTCAAATGGTCTTACATATAGGTGGCATCCTGTTACCTTAACACTTACTCCATGAGGTTAGCAAAGGGAGGAGCTGCTTGAAATGAAAGTGAAAATGATATTTCGTTAGGATTTCTGTAGTGAAATAATTTCTAGATCTAAGGATGCTTTCGTTGTGCAGCCTCTTTCTTCCTCTGCATGGCCTCTGTATTCCAGCAGCCTGGAGGAGATGCTGCTTGATGAAACACCAACGTGCAGGAGGGTTGAGGCTATGTGATTTCCAAATGGTGTGGGTGATAGCAGCAGACCACAAACAGAATGTGCTTGTCCTTTGCAGTTCTAAGGATGTGGCAGCTGTCAGTCTTGTTCAGTGATCTTCCTGGGTTAACAGCCTGCTCTCACGAGCCTCTCTTCTCTCTACACACACAGGAGGGTAAGCAACACAAAATAACCAACTCTGGGTTGAAATAAAGAGTTTTACTGGAAATGAGATCACACGATGCACAATGACCTGAGCCTATTTGCAGAAAAAGAGCAACAAAAGAGCAGCAACCTCTCCCACCCCTCAACCAGCAGAAGAGCTCAGCACCCCAAACCTAGAAACTGGCAACAGTAACTGCAACAGGAAGCCTCTCATAGTACAATCTGCACTTCAAGCCTCATCATACTTCCACAGAATCACAGAACTGTCAGGGTTNCAAAAAAAATATTTTAAAATACCCTTTTAATTAAAACTTCACATCCTCACCTCTATCAGGAATGGTATAACCCATGGTGTTAATAAATGCATCACTCTGACTAGCTTTCAAAAAGTTCATTACTGTTATTTGGGTGAAAATCTTGAATAACACTGTCTTGTTGGCTATCACTACCAAGGATAGTCCAGAAATCCATTTTAAAGTCAGAATGTGAAATGATCACAAATGTCTTTTGTGTGGGAAGTTCTCTTGGGCCCTAAAGACTCCAACAAGAGCAAATAAACAGCTTTTTAGAACTGCACCTAGAGCAAATTCCAGCATCAGTCTCACAGTCAAAATCTGGCTCATTTCTCAATTCACCTTCAGAACAGTGCCTAGAAGCCTATCAAGAGTTAGCTGGTGAAACACTACAATAACTGCTGGAATCATCTCCCAGCTTTACTGTCACTTCTGGAAACATTTCCCCACTGAGTGACTGTCATCAATACAAGAAATCTTTCTAGAAGAGTTTCTGAAGCTGCCTCTAGAGTTGCTTCACAACCCATCCCAGAAGCACTTTTGGAACGATTTCCTGAATCTTTTCTACAGACAGAACTAAAATCATATCTATGACTTTTGGCATCTCTCACAGAGAAACAGCTTGGAGAATTTCACCTCCTGAAGTGCTACAGCACCGAGGTGATGGCAGATGCAAGCAAGATTTGTGTACACAGAAATCTGCATGGGTTTGCCATTCCAGCACCGCAGCATAAACAATCATTTAGAGTCTCCGTATCCTTCCAGCTTCCTCCCTTTGTTTCTGTATGCCATTTTATCCTGAAAAATTCTTGATGACAGCCTTGTTCTGTGAAAGGTCTGTGATCAGAGCCATGCAGAACGTAGTGCTCTTGACAAACTACAGCTTTAGGAGTTATCTGACTGCATAGCACCTATCTTGAAAGGGCTTTACAGTGCATTTTATTTATCTGACTAAAAAAACCTAGCAAGTGATTGATCACTTGCTGTAAAGATCCCTGCAAGGCAAGATGGATTACTGAACTGATTACAAAATAGAGCAGGATCCAATTGCTCTAAACTGACATTAAAAAACCCAATAAACCAAGCATCTCAGAGATGGTTAAGTCACTGCAAGAGCATCCTATTAAGCACAGTGGCAGAATCCTTCAAGATTTAAGGTTACTTGAAAACTATTTTCATCTTGACATGAAGATGCTGGGGTGTTTTTCTCCCCTTTAAGCCAATTATTAAGCTCTCTAGCAAAAGACATTTATTTCCACTACGGAGGTGATCAGACAGCACTCATGAAACACCCTCCTGCCTGGAAATGAATCATCAAGAACCATCTCTGTATACAAGACAGCACTAACTGGAAATGCAGTAGCTCAGGCTAGCATGGTAGTGTGGAGTCAGAACTACTGCTTCTGCAGGCCTTGGAAATAGGCAGTTTTGGATCTCTTAATGGAGTTCTCTAGTCTGATGCTTCCTGAGGAAATGAAAGTAAAAGCAAAATACAGGAAGGCAGAGTCATAGAATGGTTTGGGCTGGCAGTGACCTTCAAAAGTCATCCAGTTCAACCCCCTCTGCAGTCAGCAGGGACATCCTCGACTAGATCAGGTTTCCCAGAGCCCTGCTGAGCTTCAGCTTGAGTATATCCAGAGATGTGGCCTCAATCATCTCCCTGGGCAACCTGTTCCAGCTTTCCACCACCCTCATAGTAAAAAGCCTGTTCCTAACATCCAATCTGAATCTCCTCTTCTCTATTTTGAAACCTTTGCCCCTCATCCTATCACCACAGGCCTTTGTAAACAGTCTCTTTCTCCAGTCAGCTGCTGTTTTTTCAGATAGCCATACAAGCCACATTCTTGTGAGGTATCCCAGTTATATCTTGAGTAATCTTCACCACCATACATCCCATCCACGTGAGGAAGCATGACTGGAACATTTCCTAAACCACCTCAAGACCTAAAAACATCTCCCAGAGAACTGTCTTGCTGCAACCCTGTGAAAAGAGAGTTTATAAACATAGGAGCTAAGTTCATATGGCAACACCTTGCCTGATACAAAAGTATCCCACAGGCATATCCAGGACCAAATCTCACCAAGAACAAAGCCCTAAGTGACTCAAATGGCCTTGACTCCTAGAGGTCCTATATTTCAACATTTCTCAACTGAAATGATGAAATCTCTTGCATTTATTTTTTTTATAACACAATTGTTAAGAGTTGCTAAGTTAGGTTTAAGATATACAAAATTTCACTTATCTGTTACCTCCTAAGTCAGTTTAGGTTCAAAACACACTCAAGTCAAAAGTTTGCTTAACATATCCTTGATGGTGAAACAAAGCACACCAGTACATTTGTTACACTTCAGAACTCCACCTAAGATTTCCACCTTCTAACTCAACTACATTTCCTTTGACATTTTCACACCTTTCCAAGTTCTTAATCTCTCTCATGGGCAATTTTTGATTAGTTCAATCATGAAATCAAGTTAAAAGTAGAATTATAATCTTTCACTGATCCTAAAATGTTTGCACTTCAGGTTTTGGGGAGCAAATACACAGTACCTTCAATAACCACAATTTTACAGTGAATATAGAATCATAGAATGGTAAGGTTGGAAGGAGACCTCAAGATCATCTGGTTCCAACCCCCTGCCATAGGCAGGGACATCTCCCACTAGCACAGGTTACTCAAGGCCTCGTCCAACCTGGCCTTGAACACCTCCAGGGAGGGAGCAGCCACAACCTCCCTGGGGGACCTGTTCCAGTGCGTCACCACCTTCACTGTAAAGAACTTCCTCCTAATATATATTTTTTTCCTCAACTGATTTTGTATAATTATTCTTAATCTATAAAAAAACAAAGAAAACCCCAATATATTCCTGATTTAATGGCTCAAGCTGCCTGCTCTGTAATTCTCAAAGCTCTTGTGCCAGGAAAAATGCTTATTTCAAGCACACCTGAGACACTCTATGACCAGTCTTCATTTATACTTTCAGTATCAGTTCGCTCTCTAAACTTCCTGAAAAATCCAGCTTTCAACATAAGGATTTTTCATCAGACAGCTGCCTAAACGTGTGCCAGAAATGGCAAGGAAAGAATTAATTCAGATGGTAAAAGGTAGCACTTGGTACAATCACCACTAACTCGGTGCTGACGCAGCACTTCCAAAGCTGACATTTTAATATCATTAACAGAACTCTTTTCGCACAGTTGAACTAGAGCGATAAAAAGAAGGCCAAAGTGACTTCTGAATTAGGTGCAGGAGCGCTGTGTCCAAACCCCACATTTTATTATTCCTTCAGTTACATTTTTATTCAATAAATACCTAATTGTCATGGAATACATCAAGCTAAGCCTTAGATGAGCAGCACAGAGAAGTCAGACTAAAACTATCAGAACGTCGCACTGGAGGGTGAGCGCCAGGCTGAAGAGGAGACATTTTGCAACGTTTACATTACACAGAAGTTTCAAACATCTCTAGGGAAATGCAAAAGTGGTCTTGTTGTTGTTGTTTTGGGGTGGTTGTGGGGTTTTTTTTGTTTGTTTGCCTTTTTTTGTGGGTTTTTTTTTTGTTTTTTTACAAAAAGGGACTTAATGCACGTACAGACTCATTCCATCTTGCTATACAATCTAAAGACTCTGCCTTTAGAACTGTGCAAACTTACATTTCTGAAGTTATCTTCAGAGGATGATGATGCCACAAGCCAGTTTTTCATTTTTCCATTCTCACACACTCATTTTTTCAGGCAGTATTTTTAAACAGAAAAATCCCTTGATAGATCACCTTGAAACACTGAACCTTTTGACACTGTTTTATGAAGCCTTTCATCCCACCACATTTTGTACCGTTTCTTCTGAGAGCAAAAAGAAACAGCATCTGTTAGAACACGGTCAGGTTTCTCTCTGAATTGCCACACATCAAAATCAATAGCCCTTTCAAGAGCGGAAAACCAAATCTCAGTCAAACTTTCAATGTACATAATCAGAAAACTGCAAACCAAACTGGTTTCAGGCCAAGTATCTTCTTCCACAGAAATACTCAGAAGTGTAGCCAGATTGTTTGTGGGGAAGTGTGGCCAGAAAAATACGGTGATGATCAATCAGGCACCTATGATACAGAGCCTATATCGTGCTTAAATTTGTCAGAAGTGACATTTATATGCCAAAACTGAAAGGCAGCAAATGAATGACTGCTTACTATTTTCACTATCCTGAATGGTAGAAAGCAAGCGAGTGTGGAAGGGCCACGTGCATAACATTCTTGTAAAAGCAATTTTGGTCTTGCAGTAGCTATTAGGAAAATGAAATAAACTTTATTTTTCCTTTTCCTAGTTCAGTAGATTGGACAAGTTGGAATTGTAGGGAGTATCTTTCTGCATTTCACAGGCACTCGATCAGGTTACTTTGTACCTATGATGAAGGGAGAAGTCAAGAAGGAAATCAGAGCCTGTGCAATCCCAGAAATGAAATGTAATCGGCTGTGATTCAAGAGTAACAACATCCATTAGGAAAGAATGGGTAAAAGAAGCAGCTGTTGACATTATTTCCTGAGCCAGACCTTTTAAGGTGTCAGAGAATAGTAGCCTGTACTTTCACAAGAATTGCTTGGATGGGATCTCTCAAGAGTTTAGGAGCTGAACGAAATCCACAACTTGCTCTCAAGATCTGAATGCCACGCTTCTAAGTATCTGTACCAGTTGGCAGAGAATGCTTCAACATAGAGCATAACAAATACCAATGGCGTCAATTAGAAGGGTGTTTTAATGTACATACAAATACTAAAACTTCATGTCAAACTCCCCAGACCATTTGCAGGCAAGAAAATGACAACAGAGAACATAATTTTATGAATTTGCTCCAGCTCCACCATATGAGGTAGAGCTTTTCCTTTTCAGGGGAAAAAAAACACCAACAAAAAACAACCCAAAGACCTTAAATGTACAACTTTAGCAAGCTCCCAAGCTATCTTATTGACACACGAGTCAGATTCTTCTGTCAGGTAGCTTCAAAAATTAAAAGAGCAGGCTGTCCTTCAAGTGAAGTCCTCAGTCCCACGAGACATTATTTTCTTTCTCTGCCAACATTTCAAGATGCTCCCCAAAAGACAGGAAAGAGAATGGGACACAGAAGCCTTATCTGTTCAGTCTTCATTGTGCAAGATATCCTGGAAAAGGCTGTGTTCTTGTGTGAAGTTGCTGCTGAAACAAAGGAGATTATTTTCAAGTGTGTGCAAATACAGGACAGGACTTCAGCTCTCATTTCTGAGTAGAACAGAAAGAAATCAAGTTAACTGCAAGCAATTATTTTTGCTAACAATACACAGAGCCTTTAAGGACAAACAAAGAATCAAATCCTTTTATAGATAAGAGAAGTTGTTCCCTTAATTTTGACTCCACCTAGTTACCCCTTCTTTCTCTTAATATAGATTAAAAAAATGAACTGAAATCAAATAGCCTACAGTGTTTCATAATATTTGAATAATTAGCCAGGAACTGGATTTCTGCTATGTTTCATATCTGCTTCTAGCACCAAAGCTGAAAGAGGTCTGTATAAGAAATAGTGTGACCAGCAGGACCAGGGCAGTTCTTCTGCTCCTGTATTCAGCACTGGTTAGGCCACACTTTGACTACTGTGTCCAGTTCCGGGCCCCTCAATTTAAGAAACACATTGAGGTACTTGAATGTGTCCAGAGAAGAGCAGCAAGGCTGGTGAGGGGCCTGGAGCACAGCACTATGAGGAGCGACTGAGGGAGCTGGGGGTGTGCAGCCTGCAGAAGAGGAGGCTCAGAGGAGACCTCATTGCTCTCTACAACTACCTGAAAGGAGGTTGTAGCCAGGTGGGGTTGGTCTCTTCTGCCAGGCACCCAGCAACAGAACAAGAGGACACAATCTCAAGCTGTGCCAGGGCAGGTTCAGGCTGGATGTTAGGAAGAAGTTCTTCACAACAAGAGTGACTGGCATTGGAATGGGCTTCCTGGGAGGTGGTGGAGTCACCATCCTTGGAAGCTTTTAAGAGGAGGCTGCATGAGGCACTTAGTGCCATGGTTTAGTTAATTAGAAGGGTTAGGTGATAGGTTGGACTCAATGATCTTAGAGGTCTTTTCCAACCTGGTTAATTCTGTGGAGTTTTCCAATTAAGAAGCAAAAAGCAGCAGCAGCTGCTAGGCATTATGAAAACACGAGCATCTAAAAGAGGTGAATAAAAACTTCAGAGTCTAAGAAAACTGTGGCCATTTTTTTTGTCACTACCAGAAGATGCTTACCTGCTTGAACAATCTACTTTTCTTGATGGAGGGCTTCTATGAAAGCTTCAAGTTTTTCCTGGATTTCCCGAACTTTTTCTGAAGGAATTGAAAAGATCCATTCAAATAATTATTGCTGAACTGAGGGCATGCCCAGAAAGAAAGAAAAAAACCCCAAACAACAAACCAAACTTCCATCCCTGGAGATATTCAAGGAGAGGCTGGACAAGGCTCTAGGCAACCTGATCTAGTAAAGGATGTCCCTGCTGACTGCAGAGGGGGTTGGACCAGATAACCTTTGGAAGTCCCTTCCAATCCATTCTGTGATTTTATGAACAAAAATGAATACTGTCATCATTTCTTTAACCATTCAGCTTCTTAATTTACTAAGATTTAGAACATTTTTCTACATCACAAGTAATGAAACCCTGTCCCATTTGGAAAATTTCTTCAAATGTATTTCATGATTATTGTGTTGGTTTATTAATTCAAAAGTGCACCGCAGCAGTCCAGTACTAGAAGCACTTTATTTAAACCCCTTGACACTTCCATTAGATCATGGACTGCAAGTTCACAATCCCAGTTTTTAAGTTATTTTCAGAGATATGCTTTATTTCCAGTTAGTGGCTGATCAAGACGGAGTAATGGTGAACTGCTACCAACTAATCCTTTCTTTTAAGTGTTAGATGCAAGGGGAGAGATTCCAACCTTGCCATGGAGAGTAGGTTTAGGCAGGATCTTAGGAAGAAGCTCTTCAGTACAAGAGCATTGGGAATGTGGAATAGGCTGCCCAGGATGGTTGTGGATGTCTCCTCCCTGGCGGGTGTTTAAGGGCTAGGCTAGGTGAGGCCTTGAGTAGCCAAGTCTAGTTGAGAAATGTCCCTGCCCATGACAGGAAGCTTGGAGTACATTGATTTCTGAGGTTCCTTCCAACCTGAGCCATTCTGTGATTCTATTGTACACCTGTTACACGTGGAGAGTTGTTACCTTTTAAATCTAATCCCTTCATCATGTAAACAACTATCTATTCTCCACACAAAGTCTCACCAACACTACTTCTACTTCTTAGAATGATTATTCTAAGAAGAGTTGAAAGCTTGTGCCCTTCCAGCAGGGAGGATTTCAGGGAAGCAAACATTCACAACAGCTATTCAAAAGGGCATGCACAATGTTAAGAATGTTTAATACTTGCATTTTATTTCATTGCCTTTCAGTAAAAGAGGGATGTGGGCAGATCTTACTTTCTATCAATGCTAAAGCTGGGAGTTTATTTCTCTACCACAATATGGCTTGAACACAACTACAAATAGTTACTAAGCATGAAAAGGCAACACTGGTTAAAATTCAGGTATTTTGGCATTTTTCTACTCTTTCCTCAATTCCATCCAACACTTTGTCACCATATAACTAACTTGATTTATGAAATTGCTTATGAAGCAAGACTTAGAATGTAGCTAGAACCCAAGGCCTCCAAGATTTCCTACTTCGCTCTCACCACAACCTCATTTGAACCTCCTTCTGTGTGTGATTAAAGCCATGAAAAACACAGACTTCAGAAATATGAAGGAAGAGGAGAGAAGTAGGACAGACAGAAATAAGTTAGATGAGCATAAACACAACCTTTTTTCCTTCCTAAGCTAAAAATAATAATGGATTAAAGCCACATGTCCCCTTGTATGAGATATGAGGTTTGAGCTTCTCTTTTTTCTTTAAAAAACCCAACTTTTATTAATGTTTTGTTCTCTTTAGCAATAACATGTGTAAGAAACTTGCTTTGCTGAGATGAAATAACAGCAAAACAAAGAGACAAAACAAAACAAAAATCAGTCTTAAATGGCACACATATCGTGAGTGGAGAGAACCTCCAAAGAGAATGGGCTAATAATGTAGCTAAGGGAACTAAAAGTTTCATCTAGTAAGAAAGGGACAATCTCACAGACAGCTATAAAATCCATTTGAGAGAAGTGATAATTATCATAACAGAAGCTCAACGAAACACTATAGTTCTGTTCTAACAGAATTGTATGTAGCATTTGAAGTAAAAAGCAAAAAGTAAAGTAAAAAGTAAAGGAAAATCAAGTAAAATAGAGTAAAATCAAGTAAAATAGAGTAAAATCGACTAAAGTAACCTGCAGGATGAAGAAATCTCAGACATATCTTTATCATGCAATTCTTAGGTGATGGAGGGCAAGCCACTCAGACTTTGAACCCTTCAGTGTCCCCTTCCCCACTGCTGCCTTATTTACAAATACAGATGTACACTGAGGCTGAATCATTAAGAGCCCTAAAGAAAACACCAAAGAACTCCCTTAAATTTTAGCTGTTTTTTGGTTTTGAAAAAGTACTTTGGCATTAAATGAAGATTAAAGTGAAGGGGAAAAGCTCAATCTTGGAACTTAAGAAACAGCAGTTGATGATTTTTACCAAGAAGAAAAAGAATTTCCATTCAACAGAATCTTTCAAAGCTTCCAAGGACATAAGCAGCCTCATGATTCTTTACCCTTATATAAGCACAAAGTGTTTTTATTACTATCTTTTTCAATAAAAAAAGAATATGTATTGTTTGCATGTCAGTATATCAACCTCTTGTGGAGTGAAAACATTAATTCTGTGGCATTTATTTAGGCCACTGCTTAGCTCAGCTTTCAATAATGATGCTTTAAGTATGTTTATAAAATGAGCCTTTGAAACGGCTTTCTGTTATCTTGGACACTGTTGACATACTTTTGGAAACTGTGAATACTGGACTCCACTCTCCACAATAAGAGGAGCTGTGAGTTCTGTCCAGTTCCAGGTTCCTCAGTTCAAGAAGGACCTCGGACCTCAGGGAGTTGTTTAAAAGAGTCCAGCACAAAGCCACAAGCAGGCAGTAGAACATCTCGCTGCTGAGGACAGGTTGAGAGAGCTGAGGCTTGGAGCAGAGGAGCCTGAGCGGTGACCTCATTCATGTCGATAAAGATGCGCAGGCCAGGGCTGGGAGCACAGAGCCAGGCTCTGCTCAGTGATGCCCAATGAGAGGCCAAGGGGCAATAGGGGCAAGCTGGAGCAGAGGAGGTTCCATGTGAACATAAGGGAAAACTTTTTCACTGTGAGGGTGACAGAACACTGGAACAGGCTGCCCAGGGAGATAGTGAAGTCTCCTTCTCTGGAGACATTAAAAACCCACCTGGATGCATTCCTGTGTGACCTCCTCTAGGTGATCCTGGTCTGGTGCAGAGAGGGGTGGACTGGATGATATTTTGAGGTCCCTTCCTAACCACTAATGTTCTGTGATTCTGTGTGTGGCACCTGGGGCTTAGATTTCATGACCCAGATGATGCCTTCATGTTGTGTGTTCAAGAGCTTTATTTCTGATGTGGATTTAAAAACATTGCTGCGAGCTTTGCCCAAGTATGTTCTTTACATTGATCAAACCATTAGACTTAGTGAAAGCAGGCAGGTTTAACAATATTAAATGCAAATATATTCCCTTCTCAACCTCTTGTTAATGAAATATTCCTCTCCTGAAAACGAATAGCATCAGCAAAAAATCTCTAATTACTATTTTACCCTTAAAAAACCCAACTTGTGCCAAGAAAATCTGTTTTAATTTTCTGATTAGGGTATATTAAAGTAACAGGATAGCAAATATGCATTACTCCAGAATATACTGAATCAGCTGTGTTTGCTCAGAGAACAGACATACTAAAACTGACTCCATATTACGAGCACTTTATTAAATAGTTTTTATACTTGGACTGAACTAAAATGAACTAAAATGATTGCTTAACTGTAATAATTATGAAGTCCTGAGGTAATTTAATACTTTGAAAAAACATGTTGACTATTCTTAAAAAAGAGCAGTTCCAATGGTTGCCAAATAGCTGCAATTATTCATTCTATGGCCTGTATTCTTAGCAGTAGAAAGCCTTTGGCAGCAGCAGATCCCAGCCAACCTGTAATATTTTCCTCCCCAACCAAGTCCATTCTGCAGCACAGAGAAGCAGTCTGCGAAATTGGTTTACTTTCAAAATAGGCTAATGGCAGAGCTATGCATTTTCATAATAGCAATCTTAATAAATCACTAAATATAAATGCGCAGGCAGAACCCTTTTAATGAGTGCAAGTTCAGGGTCTACCACTCTGGGATAACTGCATGATGTGACATTGCATTTGGAAGGATGATTAATTGTTACAATTCAAGAGTCAGATGTTACCCATCTTTATCTGGGGAAGTTCACTCCTCTGTGAAATGCACAAGCTGTGTATCCACGTTTTCAGGGTCCTGACTGACACCTAGATCAAAGGATTGGAGACTCACACTTGTAAATTACAGTACATTTTGTTTTGAGGCAGGTTTATCAACCATGCCAAACCCAGAAGTCACTGGGGTTTCAAATAAGAACACTTACAATATAAATAAAGAGACAGACAAAGGTGAACTTTTGTGATACTTAGTTTTGCCAGGTATAAGCAAGCCACAGATTAAAAGCATTCAGCTTGCTACAAATTAATTTTGTAATGGGTTGAACCACCTCAGCACTGGTATACAATGCTGCAGTGTCACAGAAGGCTGTTAAAAGTACTACACTCTTACTACAGGTCTAAATACATACTATTGCTTACACTGGATTCTAGAAAGACTATGGTATGGTCTTCGGTAGTTTCAAAACAGACCTGAAGTTACGAGTACATAAATCTTCCAGCACCTGTTAAACAGTGATCAAAAATCAAATGAAATCAATGAAGGGTAACTGTAACTAAATCCTTGTTTCCATCTCTAGAACAGTAAAATTTGCAGGCTTAGGGGGAATGAATGGCTATTATGCTTCCCATTTACCCCATGTTTACCTAAAAGATAAGCTGGTTCATACATCAACTCATTATGCCTGTTGATCCGGTCATGAATATTCCCATAATCCTCCCTCCATCTCCCATAAAACTTCACTGACAGAATGAGGAAATTCTTTATTCAGATGCCTTGAGATCCTCATTCATGCTCAGTCTCTCCTTATCTCCATATGAAATGATATTGCTACTCACTCATTTTCTTTTCATTAAACCTCTGATCCAAAATCTAAAAGCCTCAAACCCAGACTAAATGATCCGTAATGAGGATCTGGATGTACTGTGAACAAAGAAAGATGCAGCAAGAGGCAAAGTTTACTTTTCCTAATATTATAAACTGGTCAGAAGAGAACCCCCTGAAATATTCAGTCTTGCTTACTGACTGCTGCCTTCACTAGTAGATAAGCTCAGCGATTTAACTGCAGAAGCTGAGGGATCACTGCTCAAATCAAACTGCTAAAGGAAGCTGGCAAACAAATCTCCTGAGGGAAGGCCAAAAAAAAAAATCCCAAATAGTATTAAACACAAATGACAAAAGCAAAGTACCTCATTGCTTTCTTTCAGTCACAGTCTAAATAGCAAGAAAAAGTATTTTGAGGTATTTTCCAACTGCATTAATTGGTTTAATTAAAGTTGCGGTCTCTGCTCACAAAACCTGTCTTTCTTATGCAACATTGAGAAAAACTGCAAAAATCTTTCTGGACACAGATTCATCTTAATTTGTAACTCTGCTGAAACTTCTAGTATGAAACAATCACTGAAAAAAATGAGTTAGTATCTTGTTATAAATCCTCCAAGTGATTTCTGCCTCCAACTCATGTTTAAATGGCTTTGATATTTGAAAGCTCATGGTTATCACTCCTTTTGCTGTGGATTGTGCTGAAGCCTTTACCCACTTTTTTTTTTTTCCCTCCTTTTTTTTAATCTTCCTTCCTTTCTTAATCTCTTTATTGTCTATAAACATTCCTGCTGCTTGCTGTGCTACTTCTATGTTATGGTTAATTAACCATAGAGGCAGAAACGCTGAATTTACGGCTCTGAATGCATCACCTTTCCTCTGGTAAAAAGGAAAGCCCAGTTTGTAGTCAGATTTTATCAGAATGCCCAGAAGAACACCATTAAAAACTGGAAATGTTGTTCCACAGCTTCCTGTTGCAAGCTGCACTTCAGTTTTGGGCTACCTAAGACCCAAACCTCACAGCTGAATACAGCCCCCTGCAAACAGCTGGATGGAGAAGTGGAGCAGGCGGAAATCAACTTTTCAGAGCTCAGCCTTCTCTACCACATTCCTGGATTTTCTAAGGGTCAAGCTTTACTTCTTCTGGAAACAGTATCAGGGAACACGCCCACAGCCACTCCAAATAACATCCCAGGAAGCAGACTTTCCACCCATAGTTTAAGACCTACTTCACCATGCTTTCCCATGTCTCACACAACCACAACCCAATGGCTACCATAATTGACTGACTGCTGCAAGGCCATGTCCTGCTCCATCTCTGAAAAACCTCTGAAACTACCCATCACATTTTCTGCCAGTTTCCTCTTGTTCACATACCATGTTTTCCTCTGGATGAGGCCAAGAGTAAAGCTAAAGTTTTAAGGAGGGAAGGAAAGGGGAGGGGGGGGTGTGTGGAAGGGGTAAAGCAAAACCACCCAGGCTGCCCTTAAAGACACAGAACATCATTTATCAGCTGCAAAGACAGATTTATAAGTAGAGGGCCCCCTCTGTTCCTTTAAGGCTGCAAAACAGATGGGGAAGTGAATGGACAGTCAAAGGGTCAAGAAAACACATGGGAGGTGCTGCTTGTCTGCTGTATGTATGCTTCCAGCGTAAGAAAGAGGTCAAGATTGTAACTGCATGGCTGGGTGCTGGAAAGGCCTTTTCTTGAAGCTGTTACAAAGACAAACGCTGTTCCTCATCCTGCTGTCAAAGTGCTATAAATATTGGTTTGTCAAGAGAATTTCAGCAGCCAGAAGTTAAAAAAAAAAACCAACAAAAAAACTGGGCAGGAGGATGAATCATGTGAATGATTCTTAAACAGTTAGCTCAGAGTAATAATAAAAATTTAAAAAATTTAAATAGTATTTAGAATAGTCCATGTAGTAAACCCACGAAACATTAAAAATATCCTGCCTTTAAAATGCAGGCTCGCAAAAAACAGCTAACATGATCCTCAGTTGCTGGCAGCTAGACTGGATGAAGATGCTCATCGATGCTACATCACAGCAGCTTTCCTTTAGTGTTACAAAACGTTTCTTACCTGTGTGCCAAACTCTAATGAGATTTGCATTTGCAGCCAGTTTAATTGAGTTCTTTCTATAAATTCTGATTTCAGAACACCCTCGCTGGAATAGGATAATTATGACACAAGAATATTGTAAATATATGTCTAAATCAGGCTTCCTCTTTCACGTATGTAAAGCTAGACATACATAATTATATTCACCAGAGATACTGACTTTTCTGCTTGCTTTAGGTCCCTTTGCCACCCTGAAATCAAAGGTATTTTAATCTGAACCACATCTACAATACTTGTGCTCCAGTTACCAGTTCCAGAAAGACAATGAGGACAGGGACATGCTTTAACTGTCCAAGTGTTTTAGGTGAGATGCTTTTGTTATTAAGTAGATGAAGATAATATTTCAGTGTCCTCTCAGAAACGGTTATTTTTAACCCTAGCACAAGACCAGGCAACTAAACATATTATTTTGGTATCACTATTAAAATCCCCAACAATTTCATGGATATGAGCCTGCTGGTGATCTGGTTGAAAAAAAAATCTCCTCTTGCATGGCATTAATGGTTCAAAGCACTCAGAAGCCTGTTTCCTTCAAAGGCACATATATACAGAGAGCTTTTACTCCAAAACAAACACATACCTGGTCAATTTCAAAGTCTGCATTTATACAAACAGTAATCTCTCCACAAGAGGAATTTTTATTACTAGGTAATCTCATAAGCAACTAGTACAAGAAAGAAAACAGCATCCAATCAGATGTTTCGATCCTCGCCTCAATAAGAAAACTTAAGGAAAAAAAAGCCTAAATTTGGAAGGCAACATCAGAATGACCCTCAAGTACAAGAGACATAGGTCTAGGGTAAGATTAACAGGCACTAAATCTGTCACTACTCCTGTAGCAGTTCATCATTGCTTTTCAGTGTCAGCTTTAAGTGATAGGCTTTGCTGAGTCAGTGACAAATGTGCTGAACTTTGTAAGGATCTGCTTTAGGAACCTGGAGATCAGTGCCTAACTCTTCATCAATAACTTTAAGAAATCACAGCAGGCAGACTTTGGTCAGCTGGGATTCTTAAGTTAAGTAAACCATCACTCCATCACAGGAGGTTTACAAGTGATGTATGTTCTCCCTTGAGGATTGCTTCCCTCTCTGAGAAGATGTAGCTTTCGAAAGCACTTTCTGCCATGACACAAAGCAGGAACTACCTTATCTGCACTTTGACACAGACTGTCCCACACATTCTTCTGGTTTTAATTCATTAGTTTTGTGCAGCTGCCCCAAAACTCTCAGAAGAAACCTTCCCCCACCACTGCCAAATGTAAACATTCAACCAGTGTCTTTCATGTCAAAGCACACTTACTTGGGTTCATTTAATAAATAATCTGTGGAATTAAACCCATGATAATCATGCAAAAGCAATTAATTTGCATTCTACCACAAAAGAAGCTCAGAAAGTTAGGAA
The DNA here is from genome assembly GCA_013399055.1 of Ramphastos sulfuratus. Classification (NCBI taxonomy): domain Eukaryota; kingdom Metazoa; phylum Chordata; class Aves; order Piciformes; family Ramphastidae; genus Ramphastos; species Ramphastos sulfuratus. The sequence goes on along the minus strand of WBNM01028914.1, from coordinate 197,383 downwards.
CTCTACTAAAGATAACAGAATACATCGTTGTTGGCTTGCTCTTGTTTAAAGGAAGGGGGGATTGAAGACACAGCTGCATGGACTGGTTCCAAGCACTTTGCCCCTAACTTCCATTGAACAGCTGGACAGGGACTTTCTACAAAGGACATGGGGTAATGGCTTTACACTCCGAGAAGGTTGATTTTGATTAGACACCGAGAAGAAATTCTTCACCATGAGGGTGGTGAGGCACTGAAACAGGTTGTCCTGAGAAATGGAAACTCCAGTCTTGGAAGTGCTGAAAGTCAGACTGGATGGGGCCTTGAGCAGCCTGGTCTAGTGGGAAGCATCTTTGCCCATGGCAGGGGTTGTTGGAAGTAGATGATCTTTAAGCTCCCTTCCAATGCAAACCAGTCTACAATTCTATGATCTTTTCAGAGCTCAAAGAAGGGCACATGGTGTCAGGATGCCACCAGCACACTGGTGACACCAGCACAAGCTTGAACTCATTAGACAGAGGCAGCCCATATGAACACTTTGAATGGAGGTCTGGACAGAAATGAATGCACTCTAAAAGACAACCAGCCTCTGGTAAGTTGCAGGCCACATTAGTGTCCTGGGGTGAGCTGCTGTCAGGGAACTGTGAAGATAGCAGCTACCCTGGGCATGGGTATCAGAATTTGTAGATCTTTTTTTTCTGATTAGGAGGCCACATCTACTACAAGGCTCTGCTAACTCAAGATCAGACTAAGTACTCCTCACTGCTACACTGAGCCAAAAGAAGCCACTTCTGAGCTGGATCACAACTACGAAGTGTCTCTATTTTTACTTACATAGCTTCTAAAAGTCCATTATTTAGGCATCATGGAAGAAGTGAGTGAACATAGTAACTGTAATTCCACAGATTCCAGTAACATTACTCCTCCGTTCGGATATCCTAGGACATGTTCCTCTTTCACACATCTGTCTTCTAGCAGCAAGAATGACATTTGGGCTCCACCTTTAAATATCTTCCAAAATGATGCCTTGTTTTTTTTTTTTCCTCTTTATTTTGGAAACATCAAAAACCATGCTGGTTCTCAACAAGCACTTTAAGGATTGATTTAAGGACTACTAACCACTGCCTTGGAGCTGTACTGTCTACTTCTGGTTTCTAAGGGAAAATCACTTAAGATCTGCTTATTTGAGAGATGATCTTTCCCCCACAGATGAGCTCTGCCTGCTATGAAATGCTATGACCTTTTAAAATAGTTGAAACTAATAACAGAGGAGTAAATGGAAGCAAAGACTTTAGAAAGCTAAGTCAAAGCATGATTTTAAGAAGTACATGCAATCAACAGTGTCAGGTAGGACAGCGGTCAAATCAAAATAGTGTTGGCAGTCATCTCAAGGGACTAAAATTTAATTAGGCTACAGCAGTGACCACATAGGATTAGTTTCACACAGCATTTTTGTTTTGCAGCTAACAGCAATGAAAGGAAAAAAAACAAACCAGAGTAAGTAATCTGCAAAGTACTGCTCCCAGACTTCATCCCCAACTTTGCATAAATGCATAACAAAAAAGAGGCTTGCCTGGATTTAAATCAGTTTGTTACATACAACAGATACAACAGAGCCCACTCAGCTTAGCCAAATACATCAGAGGAATTCCAGCTCCTGTGTCAGCAACTTGCATATAGAAGTATCAATTTGGCTAATATTAGTTTCTAACTCCATTAAAATGGCAACTTTATTACATACATATATATTAAATCCTTTATGCTCAGTCTGCTAAAAATTTACCTTTAGCCCTAATGGATTCGACATAAGAAAAACTGAAGAACTTAATGCAGTGATTTTAAAGCAATGACTTTAAATATAAAACTTGAAAGCATTTTAGGGTAACACTGGTTTACTTGGTTTTAAAATAGTTTAATTTTATAAAGATACAGTTAAGTTCTGGGAGTTGTATTTTATATGTTACAAATGTAGTATAGAATTTAAATAAATGATCCTAAGCTCTCTTTTCTTCATGCAAGGGCTCATTCCTCTAAAGTTTTCAGCTGCTGTTGTAGAGAAAGAAGTCTCAGCTAGCCCATGCATGACACCTGTACAGGTGTCAATATTACTGACAAATGAACTTGGAGGCCAACCTCTTCACATTCATACCTAGTTAATTCCAGGATCAAGTTTCTACAGGCATTTCACAAGTCCCATCCCATCTCCTGCCAACAACCCTCCTTCCTATGAGTGCACATGGTTTTACTTAGAATTTGGTGAAGTTCTGGGGTTTCTTTTCCTTTTGTAACTTGTGAGGCGACTTGGATGTGTATTTTGCTGACTTAAGAAAGGTGTTTCGCATGTACTATCCTTATGTGTGTTTATCCTGTGCACATAAAAGATGCCTTTGCAAGAGTCACAGTTCAGCTGTTTAAAAGGAATACAAGAGAAGAAAGAAATGAAGATAGAACACGTTTATTTCTTTGGGGGTCTGTGAAACTGAATCTCCAGTGAAGTCAATGGCAAAGCTGCTGCTCACTGCCTGAAGCCAAGATTCACCTTAGAGTATTCAATATACATTATGCACCACCTAGCACATTTGCAATGCTACTACAATACGGATATAGCTTAACAGCTTAGGATAAGACATTGGAAGATCCCATTTCCTTTCTGACATTATTAAAACATTCAGTTCACAGCAATTTTTTAGTAACAAAGCTTACCAAACTAATACCTTCCATGCAGCTACTACTAGTGAGAAATCTGCTTGAAAGAGTCCAGTATAGAGCCATAAAGATGCTGAAGGCAGTGGAACATCTCCCTTATGAGGAAAGACTGAGGGAGCTGGGGCTCTTTAGCTTGGAGAAAAGAAGCCTGAGGGGTGACATCATTCATGTTGATAAACACATGCAGGGTACTGCCAGGAGGCCACAGAGCCAGGATCTGCTCAGTAATGTCCAGAGGCATCACTCAGGGGCAATGGGTACAAGCTGGAGCAGAGGAGGTGCCACACGAATGCAAGGAAAAACTTCTTCACTGTGAGGGTGACAAAACACTGGAACAGGTTGCTCAGAGTGGTTGTGGAGTCTCCTTCTCTAGAGACATTCAAAACTCACCTGGACACATTCCCGTGTGACCTGCCCTAGGTGATCCTGCTTTGGCAGGGAGGTTAGTCTAGATGATATTTCGAGGTCCCTTCCAACCCCTAACATTCTGTGATTCTTTAATTCTGTGTGAACTGAGACAGAATAACCATCCCTTACAAGCTTTATAAATTATATGTCCTACAAACAAACAAAAAAGACTGGAAAACAAGTGGCACAAGGCCTGGCAAATGCATATTCCTCCCAGAGGAAAAACTAACATGCATGAAACCAACATCCACTGCCTAAGCTGAGCTCATGCATCAAAAAGCAAGAAAAAGTAACTAGAGACAGAAAGCTTGGCAGAAGGTTTGCTGCATGCTCATCCTCCTCACTCTTCCTATGAAGGCCATTCATTGCCATCTTGTGTTGGAAAGCTGTACAGCAACTCACTGACTGGATAAAGTTCACACTACTGAGGAAGTTTGTTTTGCCCCTTTACAGAAAAAGAGCAAATCCCGCAGAGTAGAACCTGGGAAAGAAGTCTGATAGTTCTGGGAAGCCTTTCACTGGGAACTCAATATTAAAAGAAAAATTGCCACATTAAAAAGCAGTATACAGAAGGTTGAGATTTCTACATGTTAACAGTTTTGCACAGAACTACAGAGTATTTCTGCTGAAATCACTACATCATTTGTGTTAAATCCAAGGTATTATTTATCTTGAAATCAAATTCTTTCATCTATATATACAGTTTTTTTTCTGAGAAANATCTTTGTGGCCCTCCTCTGGACCTGCTCCAACACTTCCATGTCCTTCCTGTGCTGGGGGCTCCAGAACTCCTCCAGAGAGGAGGAGAAGAAAAGAAAAGAGAGGAGGAGAAGAAAAGAAAAGAGAGGAGGAGAAGAAAAGAAAAGAGAGGAGGAGAAGAAAAGAGAGAAGGTGAATTAAAGAAAAGAGAGGAGGAAAAGTATTACCCAATACATAAAAATACAATTACAAAGATACAGTTCTAGGGCAGTTGTGACTTCAAAGAACTGTCTTTTATAAATCATCAACCCACTTTAGCACTGCCATCAAAAAGATCCTGAAGGAGTTGCAGGCATCTGAAGGGGCTGATTATCACCATTAAGATAGACTTTTCCCTTCAGCCACAAGCAGTGTCTTCAAGGCTGCAATTCAAACAGGCAGCCCTGACAAAAGTCAGTTTTATGAGTGGAATTTCCCCGTTCAAAATGTTAAAAGTTCACCATTGTACTTTTAACTTCTTCTAGCCCATTTCTCTTCTTACAGTGTATTTTTAATATCATTTCACTAAAAATTGTAGTTGTAGGGAATATAAATTTCAAGTCAAAGGCAGGCTGAGAGAGCTGGGGTTGCTCCTAAACGTGGCTTTACAGTACCTGAAGGGAGCCTACAAGAAAGCTGGAGAGGGACTGTTTCCAAGGGCTTGTAGCAACAGGATAAGAGGCAATGGCTTTAAATTTGAGAAGGGCAGATTTAAATTGGATGTTAGGAAGAAGTTCTTTACTATGAGGATGGTGAAACACTTGAACAGGTTGCCCAGGAAGGTGGTGGAGGAGGGTCTATCTCTGAGACTGAAGTCAGGCTTGATGGGGCCCTGAGCAACCTGATCTAGTTGGGGATGTCCCTGCTTACTGCAGGGGAGTTGGACTAGATGACCTCTAGAGGTGTCTTCCAAACCAGTGCATTCTATGATTTCATGTGCTAATTTCTGAAGGCAAAAAAAATGAGATTCATGAGCCAACTACAAAGTTAAATATAATTTCCTCCTGCTGCCAACAAAGCTACCCAAGATAGGGTGAAAGACCTGGGCATGTTCTTCAACTGACAAATGGCTCCGGTAAAGAACTTTGGTATAAACAATACACCAGAGGTGTAAGAGAGGTTGCAAACAACTGAATTAAAACAGGATCCTACAAATTGCTGAATATGCTCCAAGTACCCAGCTGGACAGCAATTTCCTCTTGTTTCTGCATCCTCCGCAAAACAATAAATGTATCTCAAGTGTACCTACAGTTTAAAAACATGGAAAATGACCAGGTTGATAAACATGGCATGGAAAATGACCAGGCTGATGGGCTCTGAGTTGGCTGTTACTTGTCCCAAAAGAATTTGAAGACTTCAAATTCAAGACTTAGTAGACAGTCCACTGCAGCCATCAGCTCATTGCTCACCAGCAGGCAAAAAAAGGCCTACAACAAATGACTGTAAAAGGACCAGATTAAAACCCTGCAAAGTATAATGCAACTGTATAAATCCACAACACAAAAGAATTTCAAATATTGTGTGCAGTTCAGCTCTTTCAGCTCAAAAAGGGTTTAGCAGAACTTAAAAAAAAGTGGCAAGGCTGACTGAAGCTATAAAACAATGTCCATACAAGAAGCAACTACACAGATGAGAACTTTTCAAGGCAGCAAAAAGAGGAACAAGTGTGAGTAACACAAATATCTACGAAGTCATGAGCAGCACAAAAAATGAATAGAGAAAGATTACTGAATGCTTTTCACAGGGCAAGAACTAAAGAGAACCAAATGAAATGGGCAGGTGGCTCAAAAAACAAACAAAAGGAAGTAGTTTTTCACACACTTACAGAATCATAGAAATATAGACTCAACCAAGTTAGAAGAGAGCTCCAAGATCATCCAGTCCAACCTAGCACCCAGCCCTAGCCAATCAACTAGACCATGGCACTAAGTGCCCCATCCAGGCTTTTCTTGAACACCTCCAGGGACAGCAACTCCACCTCCTCCCTGGGCAGCCCATTCCAATGCCAATCCCTCTCTCTGTGAAGAACTTCCTCCTAACATCCAGCCTAGACCTCCTCTGGCACAACTTGAGACTGTGTCCCCTTGTTCTGTTGCTGGTTGCCTGGGAGAAGAGACAGACCCCCACCTGGCTACAACCTCCTTTCAGGTAGTTGTAGACAGCAATGAGGTCACCCCTTTTTGTGTAGTTAAACTCTGGAACTAATTGCCACAGGATGTTGCAGATGCCAAAGTTTACATGACTTCAAAAAACAGTTAGGAGAAATTCAGAGGAGGGGAAAAAAAAACAAAACCAGTCTATGAATGGCTATTAATCACAAAGATATTACCTCAGGATCAGGAAATCTTGCAAGGACAGATTGTTAGATGCTGAGAGTGCACACCAGGCAAGACCTACTGTATGCTTAACCTGTTCTTGTGCTGCTCAGCAAGCACCCAGGTCTGTCTGTTGTTAGGGGCTTGACACTGGGATACACTGCCCATTGGCCCTTCTCAGTATTCTTATAGACTAATGGCATTTTAGGACATTTTACAGGTCACTTTTCCCAGTGTGGCTATTCCTTTTCTTCTCTGCCCCTTTTGGTGTCTTACAATGTTTTCTCCCAGATGGTCTCTAGTTCTAGGGCTTCTTTCACAGAATCACAGAACATTAGGCAATCAAAGGAACTTCAAAAGATCATCCAGTCCAACCCCCCTGGCCAGGGCAGGATCACCTAGAATAGGTCACACAGGATCATGTCCAGGTGGGTTTTGAATGTCTCCAGTGGAGGCTCCACAATCTCTCTGGGTAGCCTTTTACAGTGTTTGTCACCCTCACAGTGAAAAAGCTTTTCCTTATCTTCATGGGGCACCTCCTCTGCTTCAGCTTGCACCCATTGCCCCTTGTCCTATCATTGGGCATCACTGAGCAGATCCTGGCTCTGTCCTCCTGACACTGCCGTTCACATCTTTATCAACATGAATGATGTCACCCCTCAATGACCTTTTCTCTAAGCTTAACAGCCTCAGCTGCCTCAGCAGGAAGATGTTCCACTCCCTTCAGCATCTTTGTGGCTCTGTGCTGGACTTTCAAAAAGTTGCCTGAGGTCCTTCCTGAACAGAGGGGCCCAGAACTGGACACAATATCTAGAATAAAACCTGAGAAATTAACACAGAGGCAGCAAGACTCAGGGCCTAAAGGACATCAAGGAACACTCATCGTTCATATGGGTTCATCAGGGTTAAAATACTATTCAAGGCTGCAGATGACAGATAACAACACCTGCTAATATAGGGTTTGAGTCTTAAATGGGCTCTCATCATGAGACTGGGCCATCCATGTTAGAAATAGTTTGATATTAACCTGTTTCCTGAAGAAAGAATAAGATACTTGAAGTGATTCAGCATTACGAGACTGATGTAACGCAAGTGAGAGAGTGCTGCTGTATCATCAGCATCAAGAGGAAGTGTCCCAACCTCAGGTATATAAATAATTTAGATTTGCAAGTGCAGCTTCCAACCAGGAAGCAAATCACAGCCTCATATTTACAAATTTAGACTGGAAATAAAAGACTGTTTGTAAGCATCAGAAGCATGACATCGTGGAACACATTTGTAGTGTGAATAGTGAGCCCCAACAAGTTAATTGATTTAAAGATGGAGCTCAAGATAAATGAATGAGCTGGGTTATACAAACACAGCTGCATAGAACAGAGTGAGACTGGACTGCATGACTCAGGACAACCTCTCCATTTCACGCCTAATTAAAACACAAATGAGTACACTGAATGTGTGTGTGGTAAGTGTCACAATGTTTTTTTTCCTATAGCAGAGTCTTGATCATCACTAATTGCTCCAAGAAGGAAATTACTTGTATGGCCAGACGGGAGTTCAGTGCTCTGTGGTATCAAAGTCTGTCTCAGGAGCACAAAAAACCCCGCACCACAGCAAAGTATTATTCACTAAGGGAAAGGTAAAGAAATCCCTTTTTCACAGAATCACAGAATGTTAGGGGTTGGAAGTGACCTCAAAAGATCATCCAGTTCAACCCCACTGGTTGGGGCAGGATCCCCTAAAGTCACACAGGAATGTGTCCAAGTGGGTTTTGAATGTCTCCAGAGAAGGAGACTCCACAACCTCTCTGAGCAGCCCATTCCAGTGTTTTGAAAAAGCTTTTCCTTAAGTTCCAGTGGAATCTCCTCTGCTCCAGCTTGCCCCCATTGCCCCTTGTCCTATCATTGGACATCACTGAGCAGGACCTGGCTCTGCCCTCCTGACACTACCCTGCACATCTTTATCAACAAAAATGAGGTCACCTCTTAGCTGCCTCTTCTCCACGCTAAAGAGCCCCAGCTCCCTCTGCCTCTACTCATAAGGGAGATGTTCCATTGTCATTTGCCCATAAAAATGACAACCACTTGGCAATAAAAGCATCCAGAATGTATAGAGAACATTGCTTACTACAGAGCTAAGCAATGAAGTTCTAAAATCTTCCCATAGGTACAATAAAACAGTACACGGCATCATACATCATTTTGTACTGAATAACAAATGATTTCCTCAGAATAATGTGTGTGGGATAAGTGACCTTCTGAATCTAAAGAAATGCAGGGTGTTTTCACTACACAGTAATTTATGAAACTTAAAGTATATATACTAACGTGCAGATGCTAAATGCATGCTACAAACTGAAAGCAGCTACCCAGGACTATAAACACACAGACAGGCTGCTCTTACAAGTCAAGTCTTACTTTACAAAATAACAACCCCAGCTATTACCACTTTGAAATGAGAGCTTATTTCTTCTGCTGCTGCTGCAAAGCAAAGTCAACAATGCAAAAGTTCCAAGTCAATTTCGGTGCAAAACAAAAATTAACTTAAACATGTGTTTGTTATTGCTCCTTTACTTTGTTTTGAAACATAAGTTACTTAAAGATAAATCAAAATCACCAAGTTTCACTTTATACCAGTATTTGCTCAGGAAAAAAAGAAAAAAAAATAACACCTGGCATTGAAGTAAGAAAACAAACAGCACTGCTCACTAAAAAAAGGCGATAACTACCTCGTTAAATATCTGTGTCCCACTATGCAGGCTACCACCAATTTTACCTCTCTCTCTATATATATACACTTATACACACACACACGGGAGACCAGCGGATGTAGTCAACCTTGACCTCAGCAAAGGCTTTTGACACTGTCTCCCATAACACCCTTGTGAGCAAACTGAGGAAGTGTGGGATAGGAGAACAGACAGTGAGATGGATTAGGAACTGGTTACACAATAGCGTGCAGAGTGGTGATCAGTGGTGCTAAGGCCAGCTGGAGACCTGTAACCAGTGGAGTCCCCCAGGGATCAGTGCTGGGTCCAGTCCTGTTCAACATAGTTATCAATGCCATTGATGACAGGACAGACAGACCTCCTTACAGTCAAGGTTGGATGTGTCCCTGAGGTGTGGATTAACCATATGTTGTGCTAGAAAAACAAGGACTTTCTTTTATAATATCACTCTGTCTTAGCTACATTTTTCAGTATACTGATGCAATAAATGGACACCAGTGAATTTACACCTAGTGTAAACTATGTTGTTTTATCCCACCATACCACCCATGAAGCAGTAAGATCTAACCAGATGTCAGAAAAACTCCATTTCTGATAGCAATAAAATGCTAGCACATGAACAACCCACGTCATACTAAGTGTTCTCAAGGACACCACCCTGAATTTGCTGCCTTTCAAGCTAATTCCAAAACACCACAGAGCTACTTACTGAGATCCTCTGCCAGCTGGACCCTCTTGCCAGTTAGGAGCTTCACCTTTTTTTCATTATCCTCAGCAAAATCTTCAAGCACTTCCTTTACATTCTTCTCCAAGCGCCTCACTGTAAAAAAAAAAACCCAAACAAATCACCAAAACCCAGTGAGTGGCAGAACTTCTGCACCTGTAATGATCTAAGGAACAAATTTGGTTAAGTTCTGTGGGAGACAGTATATGACCCGGACTAACTGATCTGGTTGGAGAAAGGGAAAATTCTGAACAATGACCTTGTTTGGGCCATTAAGACAGGAAATTTGAAAAAGCTGTTTAAATTCCAAAGGTTATTTTCTCTCTGATTTAAATTATTATTATGACTTTTTTTTGAAGGAGGTAAAGACATCTGTAGACTGCTTTGCTGTCTACTAAATTCAGCAGTTTCTTCTGTGAAACTGGGTGTCCAACAGATCTTTTGTTGTAAGCATCCCTTCTGCCTCCTTCTTAAAAGTTATACTTTCCCTATCAACGTCTCCCTCATGAGATGGATCAAGGCCACATTAATCGAAGGTGAAGGATGGAAAAAGAAGTTAATGATGACAGCACTGTGGTGTTGAAGGGCTGATGACACAGAGAAGCCTTGCAGATACAAGGCCAAGAGGAATTAAAAGCACATTAAAGTGGCATTATGTGCATCTTAATGCTGAGATTCCTGCCCTTCACATTTAGAGGGAGTGCCTCCTAATGAATCTTCCTCATTTTCAGTCCAGCAGCTGTCAAGAGGTAGGTGGTTACAAGCAACAGGACCTAATTTTCTACATTTAGGGCCAATTTCTTCTCCATGGAGGGCAACTTGCATCAAATATTTTACCTGCACCTTCTTCAACAAGCAGGTCATTATTAATAGTTGTACCATGGCACTAGCTAATTGCTACATAAATGATGCTTCATAGGAAAGCTAGTGTTGTATGAACTTATCTAGGTATTACACAGCACCTTTTTAATGGCTTCAAATAATGCATTAGATTTTTTTTAATATATCAAACATTTTAAAATTCAAATCTACAGCCAGACTGACCTGATGGGGAAAAAAAAAAAAGTCACTATTTACTGAAATTTGTTCTGCTTGGAAAAACAGATTAACAATTGGAATTGTGCAAGCTGAAAACATTTTAAACTGGAGTGTCTTAATTATTTGACATACTACTGACATTAAATCTTTTAATGCAAATAGAACATCAAATTTTATTTAAATCTTCTAATTACCTAGCCAAGACATAAAAAATCTGCCAGCCATGCTAAGCATGAAAGGAACACACAGCTAGAGGAACATTTCTAAATGGTTGGTTTTTTGTCTTTTTTTTTTTTTTTCCCCCACAGGATGTTAGGGGTTGGAATGGGCATCTGGAGATACCCAAGCCCAACTACTTTGCCAAACCAGGACCATAGAACTTAGTGTAGGTCACAGAGTGTGCTGGTTTGAGGCTAATTAAGATATTTTAATGAAAAAAAATATAGATTATAGGCTGTGAAAAGAAAACAATGGTGATGTCTACTTCACTCATAGGCTTGTTGAGATGTATAAAAACAAGGACACAAACATGGATAGCACAGAGAGTGTCTCTCTCTCTCTCTGGGAGTTGGTGTGTCTTCTGGGCTTCCGCTGTGTAACCCAGCTAATCATTCTGCTTCTAATCCCCCTGGCCGATCCTCCAAACTCACCTTGCACGTAAGGCAGATCCTGGGGTAAGGTAGAGGGGTGGAAAGAAGGTGGAAGGGTGGTTGGGAGCCCCTCCTGGGGACTCTGATTTCTGGGAGGGGTATTGTGTTTCTGTGTTACCTTTAACTTGTATATTTCTGTAAATATTAACATATATTGTGTATATATCTGCTTGTATATTGTGCTAAGGTGTAAACAGAGCTTCAGTCCTTAACTTCCAGCTGGCTGAGTCTAGTCTGGGTGATTTTTCATAGTGTGTGGGGGGGTGGGGAACTCCCAAACCACCACACACAGGAACACATCCAGACTGGTCCTGAAAGTCTCCAGATAAGGAGACCCCACAAACTTCCTGGGCTCTGTCACCCTTACAGTAAAGAAGTTCTTCTTCATGTTGAGGTGGAACTTCCTGTGTTGTAGTTTCCATCCGTTGCCCCTTGTCCTATCCCAGGGCACAAGTGAGATGAGGCTGTCCCTTCCTTCCTGACACCCAGCCCTCAGGTATTTATAGATATTGATTAGATCCCCTCCCAGCCTTCTCCTCTCCAGACTAAAAAGCCCCAGGGCTCTCAGCCTTGTTTCAAACAATTGGCTCTCTATGAGCCTTACCTTCAGTGTTAGTGAGCTGCTGCCTCAGCGTGTTGGCTGTGATTGCCAGCATCCGCTGTATCCGCCAGAAGAGGACAATATCATTGCACTCCAGCTGAAAGGAGGGAAGTTGCAGTGTCAGATCTCCAATGTCCAAGAAACATCCTATGCTGACAAGAATCTCTTGACACTTTTAGTGGCAGTTGTAAACTGTACACACACCCTGAGCTTACACACAAATCTCACAGAACAATTGTTGTAAGCAACAAGGAAAACACACCAAAAATACTTCACGAGACCTGTGTCAGGCCTGTTTAGCACACTGCACAACCTGCACATCTACTATCAACCTGTGCATCTACCACTTTCAACAGAAAAAGCCTTATCAAGGGATATCATAGAAAAAACAATTTGCACACCCTGTATGCAGGCTAACAAGGATAATCTCCTGCTCATTGAAACTTGTCCATAGCAAACGCACTGAAAGACAACAGCTGAACCCCACACTGTGACTCCCTGCTTCTAAAGACAGTGGTGGGTCATGGGCTGTATCTATTAACAACAGAAGAGACAGCTTCTGCAACTGCAAAGGTGGCAGGAGGGAACACTAAATTCGTGCTAGGACACCTTAAAATGAGACCATCAGGAATTGCAAGTAAAGTATTACGGAGAGCCTGTTCTCCACTGTATGATGTCACTCTCTTACTTTTTACAGGTATAGGTATTTCTACAATAGTAAAGATTTTCAGCTCCATGGAGAGAAACAAAACTCCACAGAGAGTGAGGAGTTCTATCTTTCCAGGAATTTCTTTTTTGTTTAAAATGTAATGGTAAAAAAACCCTATCTATTCTCTCCTTTGTGCACCTTGGTGCATATGGTCATCTACTGAACAAGCCTGGGCTTACAAAACTGAGAAGTCATTTCAAAGGTTTGTTTCTAATTCCATAGTTGTACTTCTGTTGATCACATATGGTTGCAGGTATTAACTCTAAACAATTCTTTATCATCCTTATCCCATAAAAATCTCTTGCTTAATGTTTTCTTAATATTTTTGTATCAGTGTGGTACATAAATATCAATGGGGAAGTGGAAGAAATGGACAAAAAAGAAGGTATCAACAGCTGTACATTGATACTGCAGTGTATTTCCAATAGACATTGATTAGTAAGAGATGGTAATTTTATATATCATTATTTATCAATTCTAAGCCTCACAGAAAACACATCTAAAATCGTCAACTAAACATATCTAAATCATCATCTATCTCAAGGTAAAGGACATAGATGAAAGGTTTGGCTATTTCAGAGTATTTACAGACTTCGTTTTTGCAACTGAGATGGAAGTATCAAGGCAAAACCCAAGTGTCTATCTGTTCTTCAGGTTACCTCTGAGTCCACAAAATGTCTCTGATAATAATAGAAACCTCTTCGACATAGATTGCAGTGGTTCAAGGCGGTCTTCAGGAAATATCTTCTATAAATCTGGTGCCATGTGTCTTTAATCTAGGAAAACAGCACTTCAAAATGATTAAATAAATACACTTACTCGCTATTGTGAACATTGCATTTAATTTCAAACTGTAAATACAAATCTACACCTCAGATCTGTTTAAATATTTCTCAGCACTTTGTATGCAACAGGGATATGATGAATGTGTTGGTTACATATGGGAAACTTTACAAGTGACTTTAAATTAAAAAATCTACTCTTCCATGCTTATAACATAACTGAATGCTTCAAAATACTGTCTGCAGCCAAAATATATTTCAATTACATGCCACAAAACAGGCCAGATTGTCCTGATCTTGGCACGATGCAATCTTTGCATTAACACTGAGAACACATTTCTGACAGCTACTCATTAATTTATAAATTAAATCAGATTAAAGCAGAGAGAAATACTGAATGGGTCTAGTGCAAACAAATATTGGTAATTTTTCTTGCTTAAGCTTATTTATCACAGAATCACTGAGGCCTCTGAGATCATCAAGTCAAACTGTTAACCCAGCATGTTCCAGTTCTTCTAAATTAAATATGTATATAAATATGGCTCTTAAAAAACCCAAACAACTCCACGTAAAATTAAAAAAATTCAATTGCTTGGACAGAAGAGAAACTAAATTTGCATTCATTTTCCTCATGTAGAGGACGTGGATCACTAGTCTGACCTTTCCAAAAAGGTACAGTAAAGTGCTGTGTGCTTGATGACAACTGGCAGGACTAGAGAAAATGGTTTCAAGCTGCACCAGGGGTGGTGTAGGATGGATATCAGGAAACATTTCTTCATGGAAAGGGTTCTCAAACATTGGAATTAACTGCCCAGGGCAGTGGTGGAGTCACCATCCCTGAAGGAGTTCAAGCACTGTGTGGACCTGGTGTTTAGGGACATGGCTTAGTGTTGACCCTTCTGTATAGGGTCAAAGATTGGACTGGATGAGGTCTCTTCCAACCAGATACATTTTGTGAAAAGAGCAGCAGGTACTTAAAATAGTTCTTCCACCTTGAATAAGTACATGTATTAATTTGAGAAGGTAGCCAAAGGTATTGCAGAAAATAAATCACTGTTAAAGGAAAGCTGCATCTAACACTTACTAATATTTGAATTCTCCCTTATTTAAAATCTTATGTTTAATTAAATGAAAAGTCTAATTATGGTTAGAAGCCTTACACTGAAATCAGATAAATAATTTTCCAGAATATTTTAAGCATACAATACACTAGCCCTCAGGGCACTCAAAAACATATTGCCTACGCCCAGTATTTTTACAAAATATCACAGAATCACTGAAACATTCAGGTTGGAAAAGACCCTCAGGATCACCAAGTCCAACCCATAACCCTACTCTACAAGGTTCACCCTAAACCACATCCTCAAGCACCACATCTCCCTCTGTTCAATGTACCCACAAACTTCAAACTGCACAGACAGCCACACAGGAAGCTTAGGAATGATCACTATTTTTTTTAATCCTGTCTTGCTCACAAAGGCCTTGACTCCACTACATAACATCTGAACAGTAATTTTAAACAAGTTTTCTTATAATGCAGGCAAGAAAATCTGCTCAGCAGATTCCAACTGCAGCCTAAAGTGACAGATTCCAAAGCACTGTACCACATTTGTCTGACAGCCAACTGAGATCTGTCAGCTATGTGCAAGCAGTTTGGAGACATCTGGATGACAAACTCAGTGTTTAGATGACTCTTTTGAATGCTGTCTAGAAAGAACATTCAAATTGCTCACAGGGAGCTTTCATGTGTTTTCCTGCAATACTACATCTTACCAGACACGGGTCCACTGTTACTCCTCTTGCTTCAAGGTTTTTTCTCACAGTGGTCACTTCATCGTTTGCCAGATAAGCTGCATGTTCTTCATCGCGTTTGATTAACTTCTCCAGTTCGTTTTTTGTTTCATTACGAATGTTCTGGGATAAGAATCATTAGTTGGAATTAATTATTACAGACTTGTAGATCACCAATACACTATACATGCTTAATAAGCCAGAACGGAAAATACCTTTCATAGAATGGTTTAGGTCAGAAGGGACCTCCAAAGGTCATTTAGTCCAACCCCCTCCACAGTCAGCAGGGACATCCTCAACTAGATCAGCTTGCCCAGAGTCCTGTCCAGCCTCACCTTGAATATCTCCAGCAATGGAGCCTCAACCACCTCCCTGGGCAACCTGTTCCAGTGTTCTACTACCCTTATGGTGCAGAACTTGTTCTTAACATCTAATCTGCTCTTCTCTATTTTGAAGCCATTGCCCTTCATCCTAGCAATGCAGGCCTTTGGAAACAGTCCCTCTGCAGCCTTCTTGCAGACCCTCTTCAGGTACTGGAAGGTCTCTGTTAGGTCTCAGCAGAGCCTTCTCTTCTCCAGGATGAACAACCCCAGCTTCCTCAGCCTGTCCTCATAGAAGTATTCCAGTCCCCTGATCATTTTTGCAGCTCTCCTCTGGACCCATTCCATCAGGTCCATATCCTTCCTGTATTGAGGGCTAATGACATCTAATAACATTGTTTTGGCTGACTTACAAAAAAGTCCTCTATAACCCACTGGCTCCCCATGAACAGCCTCGTAAGGATTGCTCAGCATCAGCTCATTAGTTCTCTTAAGTATAGCCACAGAAAATAACAGTAGGCCCTTAAAAACAGTCCCTCTCCAGCATTCTTCTAAGTCCCCTTCAGGTATTGAAAAGTCATTATTAGGTCTCTCCAGAGCCTTCTCTTCTCCAGGCTGAACAATGCCTGCTCCCTCGTCCTGTCTTCATAGCAGAGGTGTCCCAACCTCCTGATCAAATTATTGTGGTAACCAGCTAACCAGCTCCAGAGTGACTCAAAAGTGACATCTCAAATATTACATTTTCAAATGGATAATTCACTGTCCATTTTTTCTACCACCCTTCCCCTCCATCATTATGCATAAAAATCCATAAGAAAAAAACAAAGGTAAAAAAACTCCAAAACATAGGTGTCACAGAATCATTCAGGTTGGAAAAGACCCTTGGGATCATCAAGTCCAACCATTAACCCTACTCCACAAAATTTACCCCTAAACCACATCCCCAGGCACATCTAAACATCCTTTAAACACATCCAGGGATGGTGACTCAACCAGCTCCCTGGGCAGCCTATTCCAGTGTCTGACTCAATATCACTATTTCAATTCCTAGCCCCGTTTCCCCTCTATGCACACCTGCTAATAGGGTTCACATTCACATATCACCTGTGACCCTGTTGAGAATTGCAATCTTTGCCTAGTAGCTAGCAAGAACTCTCTGTGGATTTACACTTGTAGAGTTGTTATTTATAAAATTAAGGTAGGTTGAAGTCACTGCCTTTCTCCCATACCTGTCTGCATACTGTAAAACTCCTTCCTCTGAAACGATTACTTTCTACTGCATTCTTTTAATTTCTAGTTACTTTTCAAAGGTATGATTCAGTTTGAGAAATATCTAGAAAAAGTAACATAAAAAGCCCCTCCACTCTGGGCTTTAAATGGAAGGTGCTATTTAAATTCAGGAGAGATTTCCAAAAGGTATCATCAGCAAACAAGAGAGGTTACAATGAAAACAGGCAATAAGAAGATACAGCTGTGGGCAGGATGCCAGTGATAATGCCATCACATATTAATTAAATCCAAAAGGAGCATGACAAGAAATTGCATGCTTAGAATAAGTTCTTTACACTGGAACAGGTTGCCCGGGGAGGTTATCAAGGCCCCATTCCTGGAGATATTCAAGGTGAGGCTTGACAGGGCTCTGGGCCACCTGATCTAGTTGAGGATGTCCTTGCTTACAGCAGAGGGGGTTGGACTAGATGACCTCTGGAGGTTCCTTCCAACCCAGACTATTCTATGACAGTGAAGAAGAGCACAGCCCACTTCCTATCCTGTTTTTATTAATTTATTTCAACTGCAAGAACTTTAAGATTCAGGTCAATGGCATGAAAGTAAAGACATCATTCAGCTGAAGAATGGAAACCAGTTTACAAATTACTATTGTATCTACAGTATGAAAAAATAACTATTACACCACAGAAAATTTTATATAAAACAATGACTAGTAAAAGTACATTTTCTGGGTTTTTTTGGGGTTGTCAGGTTTTTCTGAGGGCGTAGTTTGGCTAATTAATTAATGAATTTATTATCAATCACCTAAATAGTGTGAAGTGCATTGGTGTTTAAAAAAATGTATAATCAGCCCACTAAAGGTAACAAACTACAAAATCTTTATTACCTGTTCTTTGCTGCGGCCTACCCAGTATAACCACCTTTTTTTCCAGTCTGGACCCACCATATCTTCAATAACAGATTCAGCTAAAAGAAGAAACATGATAGGAAGTATCACTCAAAATATATGTAATCAGTTGAATTTATAGTTCTAAAATGGGGTACGAGATCAGGTATGGACATTTTATGCCTAAGAACATTGAGATATGACATACTGAGCTGGAAAAGAGTTTATTTTCTTCCTGGTAGTAAGTGTTGTGCTGTGGTTTTGATTTAGTATGAGAATAACATTAACACACTGATGTCTTTCATTGCTGCTAAGCATTGTTCGTACTAAGTCAAGGATTATGCAGTTTCTTATGCTCTGCAAGAGAGAAGGCTGGAGGAGCACAGTAATTTTGAAAGGGACACAGCCAGGACAGTTAACCCAAATTGGCCAAAGTAATACTTCATAGCACAGGATGTCATAGTCACTATACAAACTGGTGAAGTTGGCCAGGAGGCAGAGATTGCTGCTCAGGGACTGGCTGCACATCAGTCAGCGGGGTGGTGAGCAACTGCATCATGCATCACTTTTCTTTCTTGGGTTTCATTTCACTCTTTATGTTCCTTTTCATTACTATTATTATTACTATCTCTATTATTAAACTATACTTATCTCAACCCACAAGTTTTACTTATTTTTGATTCTCTTCATGGGGAGGGACTAGGGAAAGAATGAGTGAGCAGCTGCGTGGTGCTTAGGTTATGGCTAGGGTTCAACCACAAGAAAGCCAAGCCAGATGTCTTTTACTTTAAGCACCAGTTGATATCTTTTATAAGCATTTAAAAATGACTGACAATCAGTAGATAATTCAAGTTAGTACATAAAACCATAACATCCCTGCAGCTCTCCAGGTTCCAATTCAGGCTTTAATACATGAATCTTACTTTGCTGCAATTGGAATCAAAATTAATTATACGTAATAGCCGCAAGTGGACCAACTATTATCTCTAAATGTATCCTATTCTTCTACAAGTGTGTTAGTACCAAATTTTTATCCTCCAGGTCACTACTACTTATCTTATAGTTGCCTCACTGCAAGAGCACTAGCTTTTGAGGCTGTATTTTGCTAACCATGTCTATTGGTACTACAGTACTGCTTTTAAACTGTCATTGCTATCTCAGTGGTGCTGATACAAAAGCTTGCAGTGAACTAGATCCAGGAATTGAGACAGATTAAAAAAGCACACAACTCACTGTCTTTGAGACGACTTTGGAGAGTCTCTTCCATAAAGTGAATAGCTGCATCCCACTGCTGTTTATCAGATATTGATCGATCTTCTAAGGCATTGTGCTGGATCACTCTCTGCAATACAGAACATTGTTTCAGCATACAAGAAATTTATTTAGGGTTGGTAAAAGAAGATTTGTGATGTTATTTTAATTTTTTTATGTCTATAAAAATATCTCTCTTATGAGGAAAGACTGAGGGAGATGAGTCTCCTTAGTTTAGAGAAGAGGACCTGGAGAGGTGCCCTCATTCATGTTTATAATGATGTGAAGGGCAGTGTCAGGAGGATGGAGCCAGGCTTTGCTCAGAGATGCCCAACGATAGGACATGGGGCAAAGAGTGCAAGCTGGAGCAGAGGAAGTTCATGTGAACATAAAACTTTTTCATTGTGAGGGTGACAAAACACTGGAATGGGCTGCCCAGAGAGGTTGTGGAGTCTCCTCTGGAGACATTCAAAACTTGCCTGGATGCATTCCCGTGTGACTTGCCCTAGGTGATCCTGCTATGGCAGGGAGGTTGGTCTGGATGATCTTTTGAGGTCAATTCCAACCCCTGATGTTCTGTGATTCTCTGACTGGGCACACAGGATTTATTTAAGAGGCATCTTTTCAAAGCACTGCCAAAATACTTAACTTGTGCCTTTAATTTGATTCTTGTCTATAGCCTAGCATAAATAATGCAAAACAATACAGCAAGCAATAAGAAATTCCTTGAGATTATAGAATTTATACAGGTGGCAATGAAATGCTGTTATTTTCTGTGGCTATACTTAACAGAATTAATGAGCTGATGCTAAGCAATCCTCACAAAGTTGTCTATGGGGAGTCAGGGGATTATAGAGGGCTTTTTTGTAAGTCAGCCAAAATAATTTTATCAGATGTCATTAGCCCTCAATACAGGAAAGATACGGACCTGATGGAATAGGTCCAGAGGAGAGCTGCAAAAATGATCAGGGGACTGGAACACCTTTCCTATGAGGACAGGCTGAGGGAGCTGGGGGTGTTCAGCTCTGCTGAGACCTAACAGAGACCTTCCAGTACCTGAAGGGGGTCTACAAGAAGGCTGCAGAGGGACTGTTTCCAAAGGCCTGCAGTGCTGGGATGAGGGCAATGGCTTCAAAATAGAGAAGAACAGATTTAGATTAGATGTTAAGAACAAGTTCTGCACCATAAGGGTAGAACACTGGAACAGGTTGCCCAGGGAGGTGGTTGAGGCCCCATTGCTGGAGATATTCAAGGTGAGGCTGGACAGGACTCTGGGCAAGTTGATCTAGTTGAGGATGTCCCTGCTGACTGCAGAGGGGGTTGGACTGAATGTCCTTTGGAGGTTCCTTCTGACTCAAACTATTCTACCATTCTAATTAACAAAACATAATGAAATTAATTTAGAAACAGCAAATTAGAATAATATATAGAAGAGATGGATCTCCCTATCATTTTATGATTACATGAAAAGAATGCAAAAATATTGAACAAACAGCTTTAGAAGAAAGATCTCCACAGTCAGTAAGGCTAAAGAATCCACAATGTACCAGGCTATCCTCTGCTCTCTCATTCCATTTATGTCGTTTAATAGTTTCTTCTTTGACAGCTTGTTTCAGTTTATCAAAGATGTCATCATGCTCCTTCCCTTTCTGTTCTGTCATAAAACGGGAAAATTCTTCTTGCAAAGTCTCCCATGCCACCTAGAAAGACAATACAAAATGCCTACTGAAATGGACCACTTAAAATCTGCATATTTTCAGAAAACAGCATACAAGAGCAAGAAATTGAATTTCCCTTCGCTTTCCTTTTACATGACTAATAAAGTCAACTTTATCAGCCTAAACTTCGCTTTGCTATTGTAACAGGTGCCATTCTCTTAAATTTGCTTACATCAACTGAATGTGTGGATATACTCAGATCAAAGGGTTTTTTCAACCTCAGAAAAGGAGATGGATTTTGCTCTTTAATAGGGAAAATTTGCTGGAAGAGCAGAACAGAATATTCCTGCTGCATGTTCTTTTCAGTATCTAAATACTGGTATCTAGATACCCCTCAACAGAAGGAGGACATTNGAGGTTGGTCTGGATGATCTTTTGAGGTCAATTCCAACCCCTGATGTTCTGTGATTCTCTGACTGGGCACACAGGATTTATTTAAGAGGCATCTTTTCAAAGCACTGCCAAAATACTTAACTTGTGCCTTTAATTTGATTCTTGTCTATAGCCTAGCATAAATAATGCAAAACAATACAGCAAGCAATAAGAAATTCCTTGAGATTATAGAATTTATACAGGTGGCAATGAAATGCTGTTATTTTCTGTGGCTATACTTAACAGAATTAATGAGCTGATGCTAAGCAATCCTCACAAAGTTGTCTATGGGGAGTCAGGGGATTATAGAGGGCTTTTTTGTAAGTCAGCCAAAATAATTTTATCAGATGTCATTAGCCCTCAATACAGGAAAGATACGGACCTGATGGAATAGGTCCAGAGGAGAGCTGCAAAAATGATCAGGGGACTGGAACACCTTTCCTATGAGGACAGGCTGAGGGAGCTGGGGGTGTTCAGCTCTGCTGAGACCTAACAGAGACCTTCCAGTACCTGAAGGGGGTCTACAAGAAGGCTGCAGAGGGACTGTTTCCAAAGGCCTGCAGTGCTGGGATGAGGGCAATGGCTTCAAAATAGAGAAGAACAGATTTAGATTAGATGTTAAGAACAAGTTCTGCACCATAAGGGTAGAACACTGGAACAGGTTGCCCAGGGAGGTGGTTGAGGCCCCATTGCTGGAGATATTCAAGGTGAGGCTGGACAGGACTCTGGGCAAGTTGATCTAGTTGAGGATGTCCCTGCTGACTGCAGAGGGGGTTGGACTGAATGTCCTTTGGAGGTTCCTTCTGACTCAAACTATTCTACCATTCTAATTAACAAAACATAATGAAATTAATTTAGAAACAGCAAATTAGAATAATATATAGAAGAGATGGATCTCCCTATCATTTTATGATTACATGAAAAGAATGCAAAAATATTGAACAAACAGCTTTAGAAGAAAGATCTCCACAGTCAGTAAGGCTAAAGAATCCACAATGTACCAGGCTATCCTCTGCTCTCTCATTCCATTTATGTCGTTTAATAGTTTCTTCTTTGACAGCTTGTTTCAGTTTATCAAAGATGTCATCATGCTCCTTCCCTTTCTGTTCTGTCATAAAACGGGAAAATTCTTCTTGCAAAGTCTCCCATGCCACCTAGAAAGACAATACAAAATGCCTACTGAAATGGACCACTTAAAATCTGCATATTTTCAGAAAACAGCATACAAGAGCAAGAAATTGAATTTCCCTTCGCTTTCCTTTTACATGACTAATAAAGTCAACTTTATCAGCCTAAACTTCGCTTTGCTATTGTAACAGGTGCCATTCTCTTAAATTTGCTTACATCAACTGAATGTGTGGATATACTCAGATCAAAGGGTTTTTTCAACCTCAGAAAAGGAGATGGATTTTGCTCTTTAATAGGGAAAATTTGCTGGAAGAGCAGAACAGAATATTCCTGCTGCATGTTCTTTTCAGTATCTAAATACTGGTATCTAGATACCCCTCAACAGAAGGAGGACATTGACATGATGGAGTGGGTCCAGAGGAGGGCCACAAAAATGATCAGAGGGGTGGAACACCTCTACTAAGAGGACAGGCTGAGAAAGCTGGGGTTGTTCAGCCTGGAGAAGTGAAGGCTCCAGACAGACTCAACAGCAGCCTCCCAGTTCCTGAAGGGGGCTACGAGAAGGCTGCAGAGGCACTGTTTACAAAGGCCTGGAGCAACAGGGCAAGGGCAAGGCTTTGAAATTAGAGAAGAGCACTTTTAGGTTGGATGTTAGGAACAAGTTAGGCAGAACACTGGAAAAGGCTGCCCAAAGAGGTGCTTGAGGCCCCATCCCTGGAGATATTCAAGTTCAACAAGGCTCAGAGCAATTTGATCTAGTTGCAGAAGCTTCTGCTGTCTGCAGGGGAGTTGGATTAGATGACCTTTGCAGATCCCTTCCAACCCAAACCATTCTACAATTCAAAGATCTTGCCTGCCTTTTCTGACATGTAAGCTGGTTACACTAACAGCAGTCAGCCCTTCAAGATATCACCTTTCTACTCTAGGGCTATGCTTTCATCACAACAGGCTTAGCACAGATTTATTATTAAGAAATATTTTGAAAAAGCCAAAATTCTCACCTCTACTGCTTTATTAGGCAGTTGCTTGTCAGTCCACTGCTTCAGTTTGATGTCTACAGTGGTGTTAAATGTCCCTGAGTTCATAGTCTGTGCTGCTGGAAGGTATATATTCTCAATCACATGAGTAGATACCCTTTCCCATAAAGTTTTCTGAAGAATCTCCTCCCTGAAATTAAAGTTATAACACATATGATGGCTTCCAATACAGGAGTGACTAGCAGGTATGGATTCAATTTATTAGAAACAGTGAGAAAAGATGACTACAGAAAAGAACAACACAGGAAATACTCCTGAACATCACAAAAAACCCTTCATCCCAAATCTGCTTGAAACTAAGGACAGAGATACCTATTTCCAGCAGCAAAGACAGCTTCAGAAGTTGGACTCTCTGACTCTTATGGTTCTCACTGCTCTGCACAACAACTCCTTGCAGCCTTTGCTGGTATAACCATGCACAGCTGTCTGTGCATATGCTTGGCAGGTGGGGGAACAACGTGGGAGAAGACTGTAAACCACTGAAATGATTTGATAAAACCAAGCCACCATTACATTTTAACTCTCAAGAAAAATGCACAATCCTGTTATGCAGCCACTTGATCCACAAGACAAAATGAAGCAGACCTGACATGGGCCAGGGTGCTTGAGAAACAGCAGCAGACACCAAAATGGCAAAGCTGCACTACATTTGGATTAGAACACAACTTCAGACTAATTTCTTGCTTACAACACTTTCTCTGAACACATCCACACATCCAGAATTATCCTAAAGTCTTTAAGAGTCACGTATTTAATCTTAGTTTTAAATATATGGCCAAGTAGCAGTTCAAGTAACAGTTCAACTCAGGTCACTGAAAGATTTAGACCATTTTTTTTTTTTTGGTGGTTCTCTGTAAGTTTGCAGATGACACCAAGTTAGGTGGTAGTGTTGATCATCATGAGGGTAGAGAGGGACTTGGATAGCTTGCATACATGGGCCAACATTAACGGGATGAGCTTCAACAAGGCCAAATGCCAGATCCTGCACTTGGGTCACAACAACCTCAAACAATGCTACAGGCTTGGGGAACTGTGGCTGGAAAGTTGTCTGTCAGAAGGGGACCTGGGGGTTGCAATTGACAAGCAACTGAATATGAGCAAACAGTGTGCCCAGGTGGCAAAGAAAGCTAAAGGCATCCTGGCTTGGATTAGAAATGCTGTGTCCAGCAGGAGCAGGAAGGTGATTGAACCCTTGTACTCTGCCCTGGTGAGGTCACACCTCAAGTATTGTGCTCAGTTTTGGGCACTGCAATACAAGAGGGATGTGGAGGTGCTGGAGCCAGTGCAGAGGAGGGCAAGGAAGCCGGGGAAGGGCCTGGAGAATAAATCTTAGGAAGAGACTGAAGGAGCTGAGGCTGTTTAGTTTGAAAAAGGAGGCTGAGGGGAGACCTCATCGCTGTCTACAGATATCTGAAAGGAGGTTGTAGAGAGGTTGGTGCTGGTCTCTTCTCACAGGTAATTAGTGATAGAACAAGAGGGAATGGCCTCAAGCTCTGACTGGGTAGGTTTAGACTGGGTATTAGGATTTTTTTTTTTCCCCAGCAAGAGCGGTCAGGTATTGGAATGTGCTGCCCAGGGAGGTGGTGGAGCCACTAATCCTGGATGTCGTTAAAATTAGTTTGGATGTGGTGCTTGGGGATATGGTTTAGGGTACACCCTGCAGAGTAGGGATATTGGTTGGACTTGATGAGACTCTGAGAGATTTTTCCAATCTGAGTGTTTTTGTGATTCTGTAAAAGCATTTGCTGCTTCAGAATAATAAACAAAGATTACTTCCGCAAGGACAAAGGACTTCATAGGTACTAAGAAAAACAGTTCCTTATTTATATATGAGATTTTGTTTTCACTAAGGCTCCTCCTATTTTAAAGGCAAACTTCTATTAAAAAAAAACCCAAACAACCAAACAACAAACAGAACCCAACAGAAATAACAAAAGGAAAATTTACCATACCAGTGCTTTGGTGTGACCTGAGTCAAACTTATGACTTCATCAAGAATTTCATTCTTTGCTTTTTCAAACAGTTCATTCTATGCAGGAGGAAAAATAGATATGAGTAAGATTTCAAGTATAGTTTGATCATTTCTCCATACAAAAAAAAAAAAAAAAAAGTAACCTTTTTTTCTTATGGCCTTTAAGTCTAAAATGTTCTAGACAGTGTATGTGCTTGTCAGAAGCGAACTGGTTTTACCATACATCTTCCCACCCATCTCTTGCATGTCTCTGGTCAGGTAAGGCATTTGAATGCTCAGGATCTCATTAACAGAATTAAGAGAATGGAGCACCTCCCCTATGGGGATGGACTGAGAGAGAGATGGACCTGTTCAGCCTGGAGAACAGCAGGCTCCAGGAACACCTCAGAGCAGCCTTCCAGTACCTGAAAGGAGCTATGGGAGAGCTGGGGGGGGATGACTATTTACAAGGGCTTGTAGTGACAGGATGAATAGCAATAGTTCTGAGGTTGAAGAGAGGAGATTTAGGCTGGAGATCAGGAAGTGAGGGTGGAGAGAGACTAGAACAGGTTGCCCAGGGAAGTCACAGATGTCCCCACCCTGGAGTGTGCATGGCCAAGTGGGATGAGGCCTTGAGCAACCTGGGCTAATGTGAGGTGTCCCTGCCCACAGCAGGGGGAGTGGAATTGGATGATCTTTGGGGTCCCTTCCAACCTGGACCACTCTCTGGATCTACAAAGCATATTCATTTTGTTACTCTGCCTGTCTGAAGGAGCAGGGAATGAAAACTTCCCTTTGCCAATCCTGTCATGCCCACAAAGAAACACTGACCTATTCCTGTGTGTAAATTAGGTCAGCTAGCTGTATGCTAAAATAGTGAAGGACTTGTTATGTACCAAAGATCACAATTTTGAAGCACACTGTTTCATAAAACAGTGATTTCAGTATTTCCCTCCCCTAGAATAATTTACACTGTCCTCACACACTGTAGTATCAGTAGTTTATATTAACTATAAGAAACCTTTACGAATGAGGTTAAGTGGAATAGATTTGAATCCATAATCTTCAACACTTTGTAGCACACAAATTAAAGCAGCAATTTACCCTGTCAAGCTCTCGCAACCTGGGGTAATTGTTCTTCCATTCAGTCTCCAGATTGAAACGTGTGGCTGCAAAAATCACAAACAAGGTCTTCATTTTTTCAATTGCCTCTGTACTTCACAACTACCTTAAAAGTTCAGTGGGTCCCACAATGGCCACAAACCCTCCACAGAACTTTTAGTGCCTCTGCGAATGACTAAAGGTTTTAGCTGTCGTAGTGGGTTGAAATCACTCCCAAAGTAAAATCATCAGACTAGTTCAGAAGGTTTGAAAGCAAACTGAAGCTATATTTACAGCAAAGCTAAAATCTAAAAGCATAAAATACAATGTATATGTACAAAATATATTTACATATATTTATAATTATTTACGATCCGGATATAATACAAAGAATCCCCTGTTGGACAAGGGGAACAATGAAATGGCTCTCCCCAACCCCCCTTATAAGGGAGAAAGAGAGAAATCAGGCCTCACTGCTGCTATTTGCTTAGCCATAACAAAAGTCTCAGCCAAGGTTAGCAAAGCCATGCATAGGGACTAGCCAGCAGGCAGAGCGAAGAGAAAAAGAAGGGCAGAACAGTTTGTGCAGAACACTTTATACTAAAGCAACAAACAAATGAGATGATACAGACGTATTTTCCTTCTGTATCCAATTTCTTGCTTTATTTACCTTCTACTCAGAAATGTCTAGCAAGTTCCTATTTCTTGTTTATATTTAAGAATCAGGCTAGAGGGTTAGTTTTAAACCACCACAGCAGTGTATGTTCAGATATTGCCTGTAAGTTGCAGGATTTATGCATTGAAAAAGTGTGGTGGAAAAGAGCTTACAGCTCTATGCAAGTCAGTCCTGCTCTGGCTGATGCTGTCTTCATAATAGGAAGTCATTTTTAAGAACATCTGAATCCACTGAAGAACTGTGTTTTGCTCCTTCATAATTTTTTTTCCCTTCATAATTATTTACTCCTTTGGATTTTAGAGCAAGTCCTTCCCACCATGAAATATTTTATGTCTTTGTAAAGACTACCTGGGGTGATTACCCATTAGTGAGAAAGGATGATCATATAAAACATAGAAACCACAACTGCCTAAGAGTGCTGGCAAAACAATGTTGTCTGTACAGGGAAGAACTAACTGTTTAACAGCAAGCTGCTATTTCACTTGTTTTCTGAAGAGAAGCTTACCTTTAAAAGCATCTGCTTGCTGCTCCACAGACTCTCTCACCATTTTCCAAAAGCAATCTGACACAGCAAGACTTAAGTTCTTTGTTGTTACCTGGTGTGCCTTCAGCATACACGTCCTATAAAGACAGACAGATAGAGGAAATTCTTCTATGCATACTCACATTTTCTGGGTTCCAATTTCTACTCACAAGGTTAAAACTTTGCTTTTTATAGCAAAGAATAACATATTTATGTGCATCAAACACAGATTCCAGTCTCTTCCTCCAAAATACTCAATACATCAAAGCAAGGGAAAATACTCAATCACCAAAGCAAGGGAAAAAAAACCCAAACAACCCAACACTCCACTCAACTCAAATTACATTTTTCTCCTAGAGGTCAAATGTAGGGACAGCAGTCCCCAAGACCAAGTAGCTTACTTTCCTGGGAAATAGGAGCTGGTGAAATCAAAACTCTGTTCAATGACCTTCCATCAGAATGCATGAGCTAACCCTCTGAATACAACAGAGCTGTCACACCAAAAGGACCGACACTTAGAGGCACTACAACTCACAGTTGGGCTGGATTTGCTCATCCCAGCTGTATTAATGCCTAGACACAGGCTGGGAACTTTGTTCTCCTACAGCCAATGGGGCAGAAAACTCTGAAGATTCAACTGCTGCCTGAAGATGCTCATCCCTCTCCACTAACATTATGAAACAAGGTTAACTTGGTCATCTCAAAAAGATACTTAGGCAGATTAAATCTCAAATAGACATTTTTACACTGGAATCCTTTTGTTTAGTTCAACAAGCAAAACTGATGCTAGCATTTACCAATGCAGGCTCGTGTAATTAAAAGGAAGAAACAGCAACATACTTTAACAGTTTTGAATTCTGAAAAAATTCCTCTTCATATTCTTTAATAGATTCAATGCTCTCACTGCTGTTTCCTGGAGAAAGAGAAGAGTGCTGCAACAGTTCCATTTAGACAGTTTTTGCTGTTACCAAAAGGAGAAAACAGGCAGAGCCAGAGCTTTGTTTACCTTTTCCAGTAACAACTGCAAAATAACCCAAAGCTTTCATTGGGAAGAGTTTGCCTTCAATTATTTGCTGGATCTATGAAAAAAAAAAGGATGAAAAAAACATGGCTAACTTTGCAGAGACTTATTTCCCTCAGTGCAGTTTTTAAACCAGTTCTAGCTGTATCTATGCACTGACTACTGATCAGGAAACCTGATCTAGTTGAGGATGCCCCTGTTGACTACAGAGGGGGTTGGATTAGATAGCCTTTGGAGGTCTCTTCCAACCCAGGCCATTCTATGATGCCATGGGAGACTGAATTCTATTGATACTTAAAAAGAACAGAAAAATAAGCAAAGGCATAGAACTAATAAGATACAACACAGCAAAACACAAAATTAAGTGAAAAGCCTATTCTTGAATATTCTAAAGCCTTCTCAGGGCATGGAACTTGTACAGGTCACCTGCATAAAAGGAATCAGTACTAGAGCAACCTGTAGTCAAGCTGTGACTGAAGTCATGTAGCTGATCACTACTCGCAAAGCCTGAGAGAGACTAAAAGCAACAAAATCATGCTGAGTACAGAAATAAGCACTCAAAACTCTCTAGAACAGGTAGGTGAGGTCCAATATTTCTGACAGGATCACAAGTGCTTTTCCATGTGTGACTTTAGCCATCATAAAATGAGAATAACAGTTACAACTCACCCTGCTTGGGCTAGCCACATTCTTCTCAGCAAGATCAACTTTAGTCAACACAAAAATAGTCCTTTTTCCTTGGGGATCCATTTGGCTGACTAAGTCTGTGACAATGCTGCGTTCTGCATCCACTGATCCATCTAAGACAAAGAGAAATGAAGTTTTATTTTAGAGACTATGTAATCTAACATGCAGTACTGAAGATACAGTAGGTATCAGATAAGTTTCATGTTGTAACTTAAAAACATTAAAACTACACTTAAGTTTAACTTTTGAAGAGTGAAAATTTGCTTTGCTTCCAGTATCACAGAAAGAAAACAGTTGTATGAAACTGGAGCAATTTATCAGCCTGTTAAAAACATTAACCTCTATTATTGTCTGTAGCCTCCAAAAGCATTCCTAAAGAAATCTTGGATTTTATTATCACTACCATTTTTTTACTGATAAAAAAAAAAAAACACCCACTCTTTGCAAAAAGCTACTTTTTGCTATGGGTATCAAAGGTGCCTTAATTTACAGATGTTCCACAGCAGGCTCTTTTGTACACTAGAAAGACTACCACAAATTAAAAAAAGAAAATAAAAATCAGTAGTCCCCAGAATAATGTAAAAATTGCAGTTAAAAAAATAAAACCACCCCCAGCTGGATAACCATCTGGAGTCATTACCTTGAATACAAAGGATGATGGCATTAGGATTCTGCATGTAAGCCTTGCTGAGGCTAAAGATAGTTTCCTTTGTATCTGGAGCCATACCTGATGTCACAGTCTTTAATGTGCATATGGAGATACATATTTAAAGGAAAACAAGAAAACAAAAAGATGTAAAAAAGAATCTAAACAGACCAACAAGAGCTAATATCTCAGCAATAACATCATCTCATTTACAGGTCTTAAAGACATATATTTTTTTTCTTCTCCATTTATTGCATACTTACACTTATGACTCCAGGCAAATCAACTAACACCATTCTCTGCAAACCAGGACCTTTCACACTTAAAGAGATGGTCTGTGAAGTAAAATTGAAGGGAAAGGTTTACACATGCATCACTACCTATGTAATTACATAACATCTACGCAAAGATATGCTCTGAACCAGCAACAGCCTGTGTTTTCAATACTAAGTCAAATTTTATATGCACATAATTGACATATAAAACAGATTTTAGCAGCCCAAAGACACTTTGCATAGTGCAAAACATTAAGGATACGCAAACTGCATTCACCACAGTCTGCTACTTGAGGAATATTCAGGGAGGTGCTGTCCCTGGAGATACTCAACAGGGCTCTGGGCAACCTGATTTAGTTGAGGATGCCCCTGCTTACTGCAGAGGGTGTTGGAAGAAATGACCTTTGAAAGTCCCTTCCAACCCAGACCATTCTATGATTCTATGAAAAGATACACATGTAGGGGTATTTGCAAGTAAATATTAGAGAAATCTTACCTCAGTGCTAACAGTGCACCCTTCCTTCACACTATTTCTCATTCTGATTTCTATTTCATTTCTCAAAGCTGCAAGCTGTTTTTTGAGAAAAGCAAAATACCAAATATAAAAACTCCTTGTAACTGTGATAGAAGAAAACTCACCAAAACCAGTAAGAGAGTTTACTCAGGGATTAAGACCTTTGTTTATAAATTCTGTCTCACATGCACATTGAATACCTAAGTCTCAGCAATGGGGTGCTAAATGATACAATACCTGCAGACCCCCAAAAATGTCTTGGCGTAGGAGCTCCTACTACTTTTTATTCACATGTAGTGCCAGCCTAAACACTAACTAAGAGATAATAATGAATACAATGTCTCACTTCACTAAACATATTCCACTGTAACTAAATAGGAGCCAATCAGCTCACAAAGACACAAGTTTTTACTTCTTTAGATACTTACATCCTCCTCCTTGGTCAGATCGAACTCCCGAGAGCTGTCTTTGAATAAAGCCACGTGGTGGGGACCTTCACTAAGGGTTACCTAAATGTTAAAAGCCTTAGATGAGAAAATATGGTAAATCTAACACAGAGAAATAGGATAAGCACATAGAATATGCACACTTGCCTCTGCGGACATACAGCTGCATGTAACGCATATTCTGATAGCACATATGCACGGCATATACAGATCCATGGATAGAGTGTATAGGCTTGCAGAGGTTTTACCAGTAACTGCAACAACTCACAGGATCAAATGTGTTAGGGGTTGGAAGGGTCCAAAGCCCCTTACCAATGCAGAACCACCTAAGGCAGGCTACACAAGAACGCATCCATGCTGGCTTTGAAAGTACCCAGAGAACCTCACAACCTCTCTGGGCAGACTGTTACAGGGCTCCATCGCTCTCACAGTAAAGAAGTTTCTCCTCATGTTGAGGTGGAATTTTCTGTGTTCTAGCTTATATTCATTATTCCTTGTCCTACTACCAGGTGCCACTGAAAAGAGCCTGGCCCCTTCCTCTTGACACCCACCCCTCAGGTATTTATAGACATTAGTAAGATCTCCTCTCAGCCTTCTTTTCTGCATACTAAACAGTCCCTATTCTCTGTCTTTCTTCATAGGAGAGATGTTCAAGTCCCATAATCACCCTTGAGCTCTTTGTTGGACTCTCTCCAGCAGATCCCTTCCTTTCTTGTATTGGGGAGCCCAAACCTGGACATGGTATTCCAGATGTGATCACACCAGGGCAGAGTAAAGGGGGAAGAGAACCTCCCCAGACCTGTGGGACACACTTTTACTAATGCACCCCAGGATACCATCGCCCTTCCTGACCACAAAGGCACATTGCTGTCCCATTGATAACTTCCTGTCCACTAGGACTCCAAGGTCTTTCTCTTTGGAGCTGCTTTTCCAGAAGGACACTCTCTAATCTGTATTGGTACCTGGTGTTATTTCTCCCCAGGTGCAGGACTCTACCCTTCATGAAGTTCACTTTTGCCCAGCTCTCTAGCCTGTCCAGATCTCACTGGACAGCAGCACAATCTTCAGGTGTGTCAGTCACTCCTCCCAGTTTCGAATCATCATCAAGCTTGCTGAGGGTACACTCTATCCCCTCATCTAGGTCATTAATGAAGAGCTGCCAGTTAACATGAGCTGCCAGTGTGCACTTGCAGTCCAGAAAGCCAACTGTGTCCTGCACTGCATCAAGAAAAGTGTGGCCAGCAGGGCGAAGGAGGTGATTCTCTCCCTCTATTCCACTCTGGCAAGATCCTACCTGGAGTACTGCATCCAGTTCTGAAGCCCCTAGTACAAGAATGATATGGACGTGGTGGAGTGTGTCCAGAGCAGGGCCATGAGTATGATCAGAGGGCTGGAGAACCTCTGCTATGGAGACAGACTGAGTTGGGGCTGTTAAGTCTGGAGAAGGCTCGGAGGAGACCTTATTGTGGCCTTCCAGTATTGGAAGTGAGCTACAAGAAAACTGGTGAGGGATTTTTTTAGGATGTCAGGTAGTGATAGGACATGGGGTAATGGAGTAAAACTAGAAGTGGGTAGATTCAGATTGGATGTTAGGAAGAAGTTCTTCACCATAACGGTGGTGACACACTGGAACAGGTTGACCAGGGAGGTGGCAGAAGCCCCATCCCTGGAGGTCTATAAGGCCAGGCTGGATGGGGCTCTGAGCAACCCAATCTAGTGTCAGGTGTCCCTGCCCATGGCAGGAGGACTGGAGGCAGATGATCCTTGAGGTCCCTTCCAGCCCTGACAATTCTAAGATTCTATATTGAGCAAAACCAGACCTGGTACTGATCCCTGAGGATCACCACTGCTCAGAGGTAATTTTATAAACAGATGTTCACATATACCCCAACTAATGGCATAATCAGAGGGAAATTACATTTCAAATGCTGAATTGGAGACGATGCTGCTTCTTACCTTCACAGGTGAACGCGTCATCATCTCCCCAGAGCCTCGAGGGAATATGCGGGCTTGGGCGATCATTTCCAACACACTGGTTTTTCCTGCACTTTGATCTCCAACCACCACCACCTTAAGTGAGAATTTAAACAGCCATTCACTTTCAGCAGGACATTTTGGAAGCTTTGACAAAAGCTGACTGAAAAGATTTTAATCTGTATGACACTGGTTGTATTCTGTTTGAAAACAAATGCATGTCTTGAAAAATACTAACATTTAGTCATGTAAAAACATTGATTTGTGCTTAAGACAGCACAGCCTACAAAGCACCTTACAGGCATAAGGTACTAAGGCATCTAATGAAGAGAGGAAGGCCTTGCTGTTCTCATGGCAGGCAGCTCTGTCCTTGCACAAAATCATTTCAGTAGGCAAAAACCAATGCCTGCTCACCTCCTAAATGCTGCTTCTGCCTGGAGAATGCTGATGCAGTTGCTGTCGTTTCCCCATCTTACTGGCTCCCTATATAAGCCACCAGTGCTACAGTCGGTTGTGCAAGCAAGAAGTGCAAGCCAGGACAGCCAAAGACCTTCTCAGCCTCCCCATTTCACAGCATTACTAACTGTGGGGACTTGGCTGTGCCACCTTACCATGGCAGCTCTGCTGGCACACACTGGGAAACGAGTAATTTTGCAGTGCTGGGGAGGCCGCAGTGTTGTGAGTGAAACCATCTAAAATGAAAGGCTGAGTACAGCAGGAGTATCTATATGTAGACAGGGTTTTATCTATAACCCAAGACAGACTTATCATAGTTACATTGGTTATTCTCAAAATTCTTTTGTTGCATTTAAAATGGAGATGGAGTTACAAGAAAACAGCCTAGTATTAGCCTTAGATTATTCTGGAATAGAATTAGATGTTCTATTCAATTATAACACTGGTATTTCAATTTAAAAAAGCCTCTTGAATTTATCTGCTTACTCGAGGTAGGTGATCTTGAGTGTTGTAACTGGCATCATAATCAGACAGGATGTCGAGCACTTCAGAGTACATGTCAATCAAGGATTTCTACCAAAAAAAAAAGTACAGAGAAAAAAACCACAACCAATTAACAGAACACAGATGGGAGTTTCAGATTACTTCAGATTACACATTCTATAAACTCATCTGTAAAAATCTGTTTATCCTCTCCCTATGATTTGAAACCTAAACTGCCTTACTGTAGCACAGATCTGTTTTATAAAGTACATTATCAAGTCAAGTCATCCCCTTGCCTTCTGCAGATAAAAATTCTACAGCTGCAGATGCTGAAGGAGCAAAATGAGAGTTCTCATGTACAGCACAAAGGAACTGCAGCACTCAGACTTCAGTTTTAAAGTTAAGAAACTGAATTGATCTTGTTCCATTAAACTTCTACACTTACATATTTTCAGCCTGATGAACAGTAAGCATTAACAAGGGTATAGAGAGCTATCAACCTCATTATGTACAGGCAAGAACTCTTTTAAAAATCTTCCAGTTCTCAAAGGAAAAAAGAAGATCCACATTGGTCAGCAAGTGACACAAAGAGGGGCAGAAAATATCAGGTTTTAGAATGCCCAGGACGTCGGGAGATAAAAGTAAAAGCATAGTTAGCGCAGTCTCTCTGGACTTACATAGGACCATTAAAAGATGTTTCCTGACCCCATATCTCTATTCCTACCACATTCAGAAAGACTCGTAACAAAGCACAGAGACATTAGATTATGTCTGCAAGAAGAGCTGAAAGCATGATCAGAGGGCTGAAGCAGCTCTCCTATGAGGACAGGCTACAAGAGTTGGGGCTCTTCAGCCTGGAGGAGAGAAGGCTTCGAGGAGACTTTAGAGTAGCCTTCCAGTATCTGAAGGGGGCCTACAGGAAGGCTGGAGAGGGATTATTTACAAGGTCTTGTAATGACAGGACGAGGGGCAATGGGTTTAAACTGGCAGAGGAAAGATTTAGACAAGATGTTAGAAGGAAGTTCTTTACAGTGAGGGTGGTGAGACACTGGAACAGGTTGTCCAGGGAGGTTGTGGCTGCTCCCTCCCTGGAGGTGTTCAAGGCCAGGTTGGACGAGGCCTTGAGTGACCTGTACTAGTGGAAGGTGTTCCTGCCTATGATCTTTGAGGTCCCTTCCAACCTTACAATTCTATGATTCTATGATTCTATGTTAATTAGTAAATACAGTGAAGGTATATCAAAAACCTCAACCCACGCTTTCTGCTTAATTAGGTATGTTACTCAGACCTGGTAACCCCCTTTTACACTTTGACTGAAGCCACTTACAAAAGTTATGTAGTTCAAAACAAAAAAGATGTATAAAGGCCTTGGCATGAAAAAAAAAATAGCATAGATATAACAAATGTTTAAAAGTTCACATAGTAATTAACAAATTCAACTTAGAACAGCATCATGAAAAATATGGCACCATTACACCCCCGTGCTGATTTGTAACACATAGGTACCTTTAATTTCCTCTGATGAATTCCCTTGTCATCTCTTTGCAGTACCAGTTTTCTTAATTCTTTGTTCTCCTTCTCCAATCGTTCAAGCATTCTTTGGTATTTGAGCTACAACACGATGGTACAAAATTAGTTTTGTAATTACAGAAATAGGACACTCACAGGAGCAAAGTTTTATCTATGAAAAATATATTAGCCTTCAAGCAAGTCTTTGTCAACCTTTGTCATTGCTGGAGTTTATTAAAAATACAAGACCACCAAGAGAGACTCTTTGAATTCAGCAACACAACACCTCAGCTTCAAAAGTTTTAGTAAGACCACTACTTTCAAATGTGGGGATATAGAAATAAATCTTCAACCATCTTAAAGAAGCATCATTTTCAAAGGAGCTACATATATTCAGTCAGGCAGAAATCAGTGCCATTGGTAACCAGCTGTTCAATCAAAAAGATCACAGGGCTTAAATGCCAGTTTTCAAGCCCAGTTTAGAACCCTTCTTCAGCATAGAACCTCAGTTCAAGAAATAACTGTACCAGTTTAGTCCTATTTAGATTATGACAGCCTTCTGAAGATGAAGTGGGAATATAGTTTTGATACCTATTCTGAAAATTGTTTTCTGTGGTGTGGAAATGTAGAGTGGGGTTATCGGTTGGACTGGGTGATCCTGAGGGTCTTGTCCAACCTGAATGTTTCTGCGATTTGGCCTGAGTGTACTTTAAAGAAAAAAAATAATCAAATTCCAAGCTGTTATAAAAGAGATAACTAATAATGCATTCAAAATTAGCAAATCCATAAAAGAGGTTACAGAACCTCCTATCAACAAAATATGGCTGAGCAGCAGAGACAATCAATTCTACAGAAAAAGCTTTTAATCTACCAATAGCATTTTTTACACCAAAGAGCTCAATCATAGAGCTTTAATTGAAAGAACTGCTTACCACTTCACACAGGTTTGGATTACTACTGCATATACAACTCTAACACTGTCACTGCAATGTTTTTTCTTAATGGAAGACACACACACAAAAAAAAGGATACTTGAGTTCTCCTAAATGCCACCCTAGTATCATCTGAATGTCTCACTCCACATATCCGACATGATTTCTGTTTTTCCCTCTTGGACAGATTTACTTAAAAGCTTCTTTACTTTACTACAGATGTTGTTTTCTAGATTGAGGGATTAAAAATACATCCCTTAATAAGTAAACTCATTTTCTTCACGTGAGAAATGTGATATTCAAGTTAAAAAAAAAGAGACCTGCAGAGTTTTAGGAGTTAACATGCAAAACAAGTTGAAAACTGGTATATCACCACTGCATTTATATACCACTTTCAGGCTAACTTGACATTTCAGGAATATAGCATTGAAGGCAAGCAGGATCACCTATTCTAGGTGATCCTACCCTGGCAGAGGGGTTGGACTGGATGATCTTTTTCCAACCCACGGTGTTCTGTGATTCCCTGATATTTGGGAAAGTATGATTACACTGAAGTTTGGTGTGTGCCAACTGTTAACTCTGTATTGGTACTGGTGAAGGAAATGGAGGGAAAGTCTGAAGAGGAGAGGCTGAATGAGTTAGGGTTGTTTAGCCTGGAAGAGAATCAGGGGGGACCTTATCACACTCCACAACTACCTGAAGGAAAATTGTGGTAAGGTTGGGGTCAGGCCCTTCTCCCAGGCAGCTTGTGACAAGACAAGAGGGCATGGCCTGAAGCTGTGCCATGAGAGGTGTAGGTTGGATGTTAGGAAGGACTTCCTCCTGGAAAGGGTAATTAGACACTGGAATGGCCCAGGAAGGTGGTGGAATTGCTGTCACTGGAGGTGTTTAAAGAAAGATTGGAGGTGGCATTTAGTGACATGGTCTGGTCGATGTGGCAGAGTTAGAGCATAAACTGGATTTGACAATCTCAGAGGTCTAATCCAGCCTCAGTAATTCTGTGATAAATCCAAACACTGAAAAAAACCCACTGTATTTTTACCAAGTATCTTATATTTTAGATGTGCTTTTGTCTAGTAAATCTGAATGTCATGCACACAAATCTCTAAGACATCAGTAATGCAGAATTTACCTGAGTGCGTAGAAGTTCTTCTTGGAGTTGATCAATCTTCTCTTTGTCAGAAACCTACAAAGGAAAATAATCATGGCTACTAATATACTGCTTAGTTTATCCACTGTAAGTAACCAAGCACAAACTGAAAGCTGCATTCCACATGAACAACTGACATGCATTTTTAAAGCAAGTAGGACTCTTCAATTAGCAGTTGAGATTTAACACTGATGGAAGGTTTCTTCGGCCACAGGAGGTTCACACAAAAAGAATCATCTGAGTTACAGTACATGCAAATGCAAGAACTAATCCTTCAAGATTTAACGCCAAGAGAGTGGGCTTAAGGAGAAAAATTAACTATAAGGTGCTCAGAGTTTTCTGGCCCCTCTCCTGAATGTAATTTTAGTGGTCAAACTCTTGGGATCTCATGGAGTTGTTTCCTGAATGAGAATCACTTTAATGGGATACAATTGCTATGAGACCTGCTTGCTGCAGAAACTCCTTTTAGAGGAGTATTCACTATTTTTGAACCTTCAAGGGAACTCTTATTTCATATTTGATTTTAAGACTTACAATCCTAAGCATGCATTCACAACTTCATAAACTGTAGCTAGGACAGTCTTCAAGGATTATTTTAAAGTTGTTTAATTTGCATTAAAAATTAGGATACTATAATTCAAAACATTCTGAAGTCCAAGGCATAAATGTAATAAGGTCAGGCAATCAAACCATTCTCAGTTAAATATTCTTAAAATAGGTTCATCAAGATGTAATAAACAGTTGTTAAAAACAATCCCTTTTTAGTAAGACAAAGATGAAATCATAAATGGTGTAATACAAATTCAGGTTATGCAAAATTAAACAAGATAAAAATCTAACAGCTGACAGGTGACATACTAAATTAAAAAAATTTAATCAATTACTGCAAGAATTATATAGGAAAGTCTCAATGTTTAAATAAAGCTCATATGACATTTACAAGTCAAGTTAATCTGATACCAGAAGCACATTAACTGACATGCAGAACACGGTTGTCATTTGGACACAAATCAACGTAGCTACTGTAATTTCACAGCAGTTGTTACAGATTAAACAAAAAAAACCCTCCAATTATTTAGTGGTTGATATTATTTAGCTGCTCAGCCTGTAACATACAGGATTGTGCCTGCACTCTGTAGAAAGAAATCCAAGATGACACTTCCATTCATAGCCAATTATTCAGAAAGTGCCAAATAAAGTGATGCAAGCTGATTTCATTAATTCAATGACAGCAAAAGTGTATCAGAAGCAGGGTTAGTTTAGCAGAGACAGCTGGATGTCTGCAGGCAGTATATGTAAATAAATATTACATATGCAGACTTTAAACACCTCAGAGGCTAGAAGGGAAAATACAAGTAGAAGGGCAAAGAGTGACGTGGAGTGCCAGACACGGCAAGAACATAAAGGCAAATAAAACAAAGTGTTTGTGTGTGCTACAGATTTGCAAAGCAGTTAACATTTCCCCACTTTGCTCTTAAGGAAGCTGTTCCTGAAAGTACTTTGGGGGCCTTAATGCAACTTTGAAGCAGTTTGAGATAGATCACCTCTAACCACAGGAGCACTGCTTTTTATCAACAGTACTCTTACATTAAACATAGTTAGCAAAAATACTGCTCACAGCTACATGTTGCAAAATCTAAAGCAAAGAATTATCTAGCACTAGATGATCAATTCCAACACAGACAATTAGGTTAGTTATGTTAAAAATAAAAGCTCTGGACTTATTTGTATGCTTCAGCATTTTGTTCAAGTGTGCTCTGAATGTCAGCACATACATTTGAATATATATTTCATAACATTGCTAAAAATTAAGTTGCAGATAAAGGCTACAACTATCATAGCAACTAACAGTCATGGGACTTATCTATGATTTCTACTCACACAAAAATAAACTAAAAATCAGCTATTAAAACATCTATATATATAGACATAACAGTATTTCTTTAATCCATTTCAGCACGGTTTGTACATCAAGATTCCTCCTTCTTTGCCCATTTCCACCACAGAGTTATGAGGAAAGAAACCTGTAGGGCTATTTTTAATCAAGGGCTCTTGCAGACAAAGATGCGGATACCCATTTACTATAATTACCAGAAGCGCCTTACAGTTATTTTGCACAGTGGATGCTTTCCAACACCCTTTATCACACATTGTGTAAAATAAGTATGTACCCCCAAGAACTCAGTATTTTTGAAAGCAGAGTTACTGGTTCTGTATATTTTCTAACAAGACTAGAGAAGGCTTCAAGGAAGCCTACAGGAGGGCTGGGGAGGGACTATTTACAAGGTATTGTAATGAGAGGACGAGGAGTAATGGGTTTAAATTGGAAAAGGGGAGATTGAAACTGGATGTTAGGAAGAAGTTCTTTACTGTGAGGGTGGTGAGACACTGGCACGGGTTGCCCAAGGAAGTTGTGGATGCTCCCTCCCTGGAGGTGTTCAAGCCTAGGCTGGATGAAGCCTTGAGCAGCCTGTTCTAGTGGGAGGTGTCCCTGTCTATGGTGGCAGGGCTGGAACTAGATGATCTTTGAGGTCCCTTCCAACCTAGGCCATTCTATGATTCTAGAAGACTAATCATCTACAGAACTGCAATGATTTCCACTAACATAAATGAAAATACCAAGTCTCAGACTTCTAAGAAGCAGCCAAGACTAATAAACTATACTGCTAAATATTTACCACAAGGCTGACAAAAAAAAAAAAAACCAACCAAAACTAAACTCTACAGATAACAATTACATTTTTGTTTAAAATACTCTCCTGATTGTGAGAGGTTTCCTACTATTATTTGATTTATATCTGAATTAGATTTGAGTAATTAAATTAAAATGGAAAATGTACAAGTAAATTGGGCAACAGAACTTACAAGAACGGAAATTAAATCATTATGTTGTACCTTAGAGTGGCCTTCCACTATGTGAAGGGGGTCTACAAAAAAGCCAGGAGGGGACTTTTTATGAGGGGGGCGGGGGTGGGAACGGCTTTAAACTTGAGGAGGAGAGGTTTAGCCTGAATATTAGGAAGAAATTCTTGATAGTGAGGGTGGTGAGACACTGGAACAGATTGCCCAAGGAGGTTGTGGGTTCCCCTTCCCTGGAGGTGTTCAAGGTAAGGTTGGATAAAGCCTTGAGTGACCTGTGCTAGTGGAAGGTGTCCCTGTCCATGGCAGGGGGTTGGAACTGGATGATCTTTAGGGTCTCTTCCAAGCTAAACTATTCCATGAATTCTGTGTTCTCCAGTAAACAGGCAAGCAATCCAAAACAGTTAAAAAATAAACAAGGTTAGTTTACACCCTGTCAAATGGCCATGCAATGACAGCAACGATCCCTTCTTCCAAAGGAGAAGTTGGATCAATGATTAGAATATTTAAGTTATATCCTCATACAAAGGTATTATAGAATGCTCAAGTAAAGCTTTTTATACGCAAAGGCAGTTTGACTTTCAACATTCAGAAAACACAGAGTAGCTGCCCTGAAGGACAGGAAAACATTGCAAAGACAACCCTTTCACAGGGCTTGGGAATTGTGGAATTAGTTGTAAGAAAGTACTAACAAGGTAGAATTTCAATCAGCAACAAATGTAAAATCAAGCTCATTTTTTTCCCTGGCTGCCTTTATGAGGCTGATGCATTTATGTAAGTCAAATATTGCATTGCCTTCCCAGAAATTCTTACATCTTGATACTTTTTATTATAAACTTTAAGGTACTACTCCATACTGTACTCAGTCTGACAGAGGCTGAAAGCATTATATTTATTAAAGTGTAACTGAACAATTAGAGAATATTTAGACCACTGAAGACATATTTACTGTTCTACTGAAATACACATCTAGAAGGAAATGAACATTTGCAGAAATTATACTGAGATAAAATATCGAATAATTGCATTTCTGATGTATTTTGTTATACAACACCTGGATTTATAACTGATGACAGAATATATCAGTGTTACTTAAAATGCAGACAGAATATTCATTTTGAAAAATGAACTAGGAGTGAAAGCAAAAAATAAGCCTTTTACCATATTTTTTTTTTCTTAATTAAAAGAAGACGAACAGTTTATAGAATGGCCAGGGGCTGTAACTCTAAAACAAAAAGGTAACATAGCAAGAAGGCAAAACATTAAAGTTTAAAATGCTACTATAGTTTCAGAAAACAGTGATTTCCTCTGCTGACAGACTAAAAAACTTTAGAATTGCAGTCTTGCAACTATGGCTAAAAGTTTAATTCACATTTACTGTGTTCCTCCTTCTATGTGAGATATCTTCAGATATACAGAAGATTCTCAAGTTCTGTGTTCAGTGCTCAATTCCACAGCTGCTGAAAAATGCAAGTAATCAGGAAGATTTTGGAGGGCCACAGAAGTAAGCAACAAAGCTGCATGGCTAAGAATTGTCAGTTGTAACAGACTTAGGATATTTTAATTGTCTATTTAGGTTACATCTCCAAATAATCTCAGCTGTATGACGAATAAAATTATTTGAACCTTAAGTAAAATGATATGCAGATGTTCAACCAGCAGAAAACATCAGTATAAACTGTGCTTTAAGAGGAAAAAGAAACAAAACAGCACCTCCGATGAATATACACTAGAAACTGTTACAAAATGTAGCATTTAATTGCCTGTGCAAAACTGTTTCTGAGGAGCTGCTGTCATTTTCAGATTGGTAACAGTACACAGCAGGAAAAACATTCCCAGAGACAAATTGCCTGTGAGTAGCTACACTCTTACAAGACAGAGCTCCCACAAGCAAGCAACAGCAGAGTCAGACTTGACTTCCTTAAATACGGTTTTTAATACATAAACTTTAATCACCAGTTTTTAGAGATGGAGAACATAGGTTTTCAAAGTGACACAAATCATCTGTTCTGCTTCTAACCTCATGTTTTAAACTCCACTTGGTTAAACTGAAACAAGACTATACACCTGTAGTGAAGCTGGCTGTAAGAATTACTTAGGCCCATGATTTAATTACATCTTTCTAGCTCAAATGTAGAAGGCTGTAACATTTGATTAGTGTGATTACAGTAAATATTGCTCCTTAAGCCATCACCTTTCGCTTCTGCTGGGAAGACCCCATGTTATATTGGCCAGTAGCTCTGCGTGCTTCCTCTTCATGCTGCTGGATTTGTTGTTGTAACAGAATGAGTTCACCAAGCAGGCCCTGCCATGAGTTTACAATAGAAAGGAGAGGAAAAATTGGGGGTGTAAGGAGAACAAAATTAAACCAAAGGGCATGACAAAGACAGATGAAAAACAAGTATGAATGGATCAGTACAAACAAAACTGGAATTTCATTAGCAAGATTATTTGCTAGCTATCTGGGAGTGGATACAGCCAGCAAAAAATCATTTTGCAAGTCCAGGGAGAACAAAACAATACACATATAGTTACATTTTATAATTACATTCAGCTGTAACTAAGCACCTATATCTTAAACAAAACCTCAACCAATCAACCACTCCGACTTTAAAATATTCTCTAAAGCTTCAGGATTTCCTTTCCATCAGTCTTTCTTAAGGAGCTGCCATTTTTCACAACTTAACCATGCATATATTGAAAGAGAGTTTTGCATATTCAATGCAAAGTTGTGCACAACAGCTAACAGACTCAACTCTGTCAGTAAAATTTCTCATTTTGCTCTTATTCCCAGAAATGCAGGCAGTTTCTAGACAGGTAATTTTGCCTGCTACTGACCTTCTTCAAATTATGAGAAACAAAATAGTTTCTAGAGCATAAAGGAAAAAGCCCTCTCTGTACCACACTAGAGTTCAAATCCATGCTGTCATAGTGCTCCCTGATCAGTTCCAAAGCCCTGCAATTTGATGTTTATTCCTCTGCTTTTTTCAGGATATTCACCAAGCTGAGTTCTCTTCTCCTTCCACATCAATTATTCTTGAAATGGTAAAACCATCTTTCAAAAGTGGTTTAAAGATATTATGTCAGCATATTTAGTGGGACTATCTGGACCATTTATTTCAGAGAACGTGGACAAAAAAGTGTTTATATAAAGCTCTTTTAAAAAATATTCCACTTTCTAAGAAGTCATTCAGTGAAATCAAATTCACAAATCAAATGCTTTTCAGGAATTAAAACAAACCTCAAAACAGAACTTTGATGTAAGGATTTAAGACACCTACCATCAAGTTATGCATTTTTTGCATGAAATACACACACAGGCATGTACACATAGGGATAAACAACACAGGAGAGAATGGATAAAAGAAGAGATACAATCAAATGACCAAATATAAACATTTGCTAAACACTGATTTAACATTTCAAGAAGAGGAAAAAAATCTTCATATTTGTGTTTTACTAAACCACTTTATGATTTTCTAAATTTCCATATTGTCAGACTAGCAAATGCATTAGAGATATGCCAAGAACTCAGGTAAAACGAGATTTAATTTCTACACAGCAGCAAGGAGAGAGAGCCTCATGGCTACACTTTGCATTAGAGGCACAGTGGTAATATTTTGCAAACAGGGAAACTCTCAGTATGGCTTGACACAGACCCTTTAAATGTTATGCTGTGGGTCAAGAAAATACAAGAAAAATCACTAAATAAAACATGCCATGAAGGTCCTACAGCATTTAAACAGGAACTGTAACAAATCTCTGAAATCACCAAATCCGTTTAATGTGCAGCTCCTTTACACAACACCCAGGCTGGTATAAACCAAGACCCAGACTAAAATGTTTACATCTTTAGGCCATTGGACACCACCACTTTTTTCACCTCTGAAAAACCTAAATCATTCCAGTGTAAAA
The DNA here is from genome assembly GCA_013399055.1 of Ramphastos sulfuratus. Lineage (NCBI taxonomy): Eukaryota > Metazoa > Chordata > Aves > Piciformes > Ramphastidae > Ramphastos > Ramphastos sulfuratus. The sequence continues at coordinate 153,158 of WBNM01028914.1, read as the reverse complement.
CTGTATTTAAAGAGCTTTATCTAGAAAACAATACAAAACAAAAAAAAAATCAACATTGATCAACTGATGGGATTTCAAACCCCGAGTTGTTTACAAACATTGTGTTCTTATTTACAATCTCAAAAGAAACAATGTAAAGGAGAGTAACACTGGTTGACAAACACAGTGGCACAAACTCTGCAAAGCTATCAGGAGAGTCTGAGTGCACAGCAAAAGAAAAAGCAAAACAAGTTGTGACATTTGTACTGCATGTGCTTTTAAAAGCTTGACATGATTTGACATTAAAAGTTAATATGCCATATTTCAAGCTGAGTATCTCCCTCATGTGAGACTTCATGACTGAAGTGTTTGTGTCCAACTTTCACAAGCAACCAAGGCCCTGTGTAGTGGTTCTGGGCATCACCCCCACCACCCCTCAAGGATTCACCCAAACTAAACTCAGCCAGATGGAAGTTAAAGAAGGAAGCTTTATATTCACAGCTTAGCACAATTTACAAGCATATATATACAATATATTGCAAGTATTTACAACTATATACAGTTATACAAAAGTTAAATGTAATACAGAAATACAAGACCCCTCCCAGCAGCCAGAGTGCCCAGGAGGGGCTCCCAACCACCCTTCCACCTTCTTTCCACCTCCTTCCTTATCTCAGAATCTCCCTTATGTGCAGGGTGATCTGGAAAGGTCAGCAAGAGGTGCTAGAAGCAGAATGATTAGTCAGACAATGTGCAGGGTCAGGCAGAAGAATTAGTACAGCAAAAGCCAGGCAGAGACTGCCTTATCTATGTTTGTGTCCCTGCTTTTATATGTTTCAGCAAAATGAATGGGTAATTTAGACATCACCTTACTTTCTTTTCACAGCCAGTGGCCTAATTTCTGTCATTAAAATATTCCAATTAGCCTCAAACCAGCACACCTTGTTTCTCTGAAGGCAGAGAAATCAATTGCTAAGAATTTGAACATCACGACAGTTTTAGCCAGAGTACCTAAAACATGAAACTGGGAATTAAGCTGGGAATATAATGGCATCACAAATAGAAAAGAGAAAGTTCTGGCAATGTTAGTGTGTAACTTGCAAGAAGAAACAAAACTAATGAGAATGTTTTACAAAAAAAAAAAAAAGGTAAATCCAAGTCAAGTGACAGTTCCTTACTAAAGCCTTTTCCCCAGCTGCAGTAGCCAGCAGTAGTTGGCTGCTTGCCAGCAGTAGCTGCAGTAGAACTGTGCTGCTTCCTCTATCAGCTGAAGGCAGCCTTGTGCAGTCCACACACTGACAAATCCTCGACAGGTCCTTCAAGGCATGAGAATTTATCGAAGTACCAAAGGCAGAGGAAGGCCTCTGTGCTTGGTTTTGAATTATTTATTTGGCTTCTATGCGCCAAATCAATACCTGAGTCATATTTTTCATGCCTGCTTTATCACAGTAAATTTTCTTTAAAAATGAGGTTAAGCTTTAGATATTGTTTGCTTTAATAGGAAGCTGAAACTCTAGGGAATTTTTTGGGAGACAGACAACAGTGCAAGATAATTTTCTAAAAAGGTAACACTGACATTTCAAGTGCAAATGTCTGAACTAATCCCACATATGTAATACATGAAAATACTTTATTACACTCTAGCTTTTATAACTATCTTTTTTCCTCCAGTAACAAAATTCCTTATTCAATCCAAGCAGAAACATATTTAAACTCCATTTATTTCAATTGCTTATCTGAACATTCCACAAATTTTAGCTTAATTATCTCTTTTAAAAATGGTGCCTTTTGCATCAAATGGGAGATCATGAACTGAACACAATAGCTGGCAAGAAGCAGTACAGCCCGATTTGGTTGGGGACAACATGTGCTCTCTCAAAGTCATCTTGCAAACTAGCTGGTTTCTCAGTCACTCTACAGGAAGCTTTGAGAGACTTGTCCAAGGATTGTGCCCAATAACAGTTCCACAGCAAGATTCCTCCAAATGAGAATTCCTAGATTCCTTTACCAGCTAACTCATCTTCTCACAATGAAACAAAAACAACCACCCCATCAGATACATTTAATACCATCCTACAGCACTTGATGCATCCATACAATCACAATTCTTAAACTAGGATAGGTTGACAGCAGAAAGCATTGAATGAAAAAAGGCCATCTAGCTCATTGTCTTGAGAAGAACAATTTTGCTTGGCAACAAAGTGATTATACTTTGGTAGGTTTTCATATGTGCCTTGTTTGTAATATTATGACCAAACCAGATTGTTAATAATATTGATCACATTAACTAGTAAGCCAACAGTTTCTAAGCCTAACATACTGGGTATAATTGGAAAAAAATTAGTACAGTCAAATAAACTTTCTAAGTCATACTGATTTAATAAAGGCTGGACATTTTCCATACCACACGTTTGGTTGGCAGCATTCAAATGCAGTTGTCACTGCATCCAAAAAGAAGCAGACTAAGTATTAGTGATATTACTGGTAGCCAGTAAAAATCTCAGTTCATTTAGTTATCAAAGACAATATGCAGAGATAGCCACTTCTTCACAAATCAATAGTAAAACACTGTTTATGTTTTAAATGTGAAACCTGTGCAAAGCAATCAATCAACAGAAAATACAACAACATACACGGGCAGAAACAAAAAGCTAATTTAAGTCACATGCAGAAATTCATCACTTATAAAAAGTGAGCTTTGTACAGGCTTCACTATAGATTGCCATGCAGAATTAATGTAGAATAAATGTATACATGCCTGCATATACAGAAATATCTTTTGTGTAAAAGCTCCAGTTATAGTTCAGACACTTTCAGTTGTTGAAATAAACATGTAGTAATTTACCAATTCCCAAAACATTGTTCCCAGTTTTTTAAAATAAGTTTTAAAAATATACAAAGGAAAAATGAAAAGCCTTTAAAGAATAAGCAACATTGCAATTGAGGAGCTTAAAGAGAAATAAGATCTACTATTCATAAAAGCAAGAGAAATCAAACTTCACTGTCTTTAATTAATAAAAATGCTAAAACTTTTAGTTGTCAAAATACAGTAACATTTCTTTCCAGAAGCTGGTATCAAAAATCTTATGTATTCCTTTATCCAAATAAAGGATGTAAAAAAGACTAACTGCTTTAAGAAACAAATATCAAAGCAGAAATTCTTAAGTAAGAATCACAACTGTGAAAAACATCAACAGAAATGAAGCCAAAGTAATTGAAGTTTTACAGTTCTTTTGAAGCAACTTCAGTAATAAGCTCGAGTGCCACTGAGAACATGCCCTGAAAAACTGAATGCACACAAGATACCTAAAATTATATTCTCCCTGCAAACCAATTTCCCAAAGAGTGCAATTCCTGAAGGTTTTTATGACTGCCTGGTATTTCCTTATATGAAAACATTCATGTCACTTTACTCTTTGTATATTAAAAACAACAATGCATACTTCAAGCCATTCTCAGTGATAAATTCTATTCAAGATGCTTCAAAAAACATTTGCAAGTAGCTACCAAAACACTTCTAGCAAATAAAAACAACCCCAAAACAAATCCAAACAATTACCTATCATCAAGACATTTTTAGTTTTGCAAGAGAGAAATTACCTTCTTGAACTGTTTGTCATTGTCATATCCCTGGTCAGTAGCTCTGAATGCTGTTTCTCCTGGAGAACCTAGGACGTAATTACAGAAACCCTTTATAGCAGGCAAACTTAAGAATTCTCCAACTACATCAACTATAAAATTAGTTTCCACACCTATGAATTGTTAATTCAGTGATCTTTGAAGTTCCTATTAAAAAAGACGCACCTTAAGAAACTGAAAAAGAAATTCAGTTTAAGACTCAGCTGGAAGTTTTATATCTAGTTTGAGACTCAGATTAGTTACATGACAAGGGAATAGGAAGCTTCAGTTATTGAGTATCAAAATTCTGAAAATACTTTGAAGTTAATTATTTCTGATAAAAATGAAAGGATAATACAAATTCAACTGGTATTACTGTAATGAGGAAAAGAAACAAGTTCCTGTTGTAGAGACATAGGTTTTCAAAACAGGCTCCCGGAAAATGCTCAAAATCAAAAGCATCTGCTAAGTACTGTGGTTGAGAATAACAACTGCCCATCTATTAACTTTTTAGGGGAGGATCTCAGTGTTTTAAAATCATTACAAAGTATTTGGGGCCCTCAGTTCAAGAAGCACCTCAGGGAACTGTTTGAGAGTCCAGTGCAGAGCCACAAAGATGTTGAAGGTAGTGGAACATCTCCCTGTTGAGGAAAGGCTGAAGGAGCTGGGGGTCTTTATCTTGGAGCAGAGGAGTCTGAGGGGTGACCTCATTCGTGTTTGTAAAGATGTGAAAGGCAGTCTCAGGGGGATGGAGCCAGGCTCTTCTCAGAGATGATCAATGACAGCACAAAGTGCAGTAAGTACAAGCTGGAGCACTCCACATGTGGAGGAGACTCCACATGAACATAAGGAAAAATGCTTTCCACTGTGAGGGTGACAGAACACTGGAACGGGCTGCCCAGAGAGGTTGTGGAGTCTCCTTCTCTGCAGATATTCATAACCTGCCTGAATGTGTTCCTGTGTGACCTACTCTAGGTGATCCTGCCCAGGCAGGGGAGTTAAACTGGCTGATGTCTGGAGGTCCCTTCCAATGCCTAACATTCTGTGGTTCTGTGATGTTCAATTCAACATCTGTTCAATTCAACATCTAACTGCTGTAAATAGTTGTGTTTATGTTGACATTGACTCCTCTTAGCAGTGTTTCAACAGTTTGCTTTAAAGAGGTGGGTTAAGGGCAGTAAAAAGGGCTTTTACACACCTAACAACAGAAGTAGATCAGAAGCTCCTATGACTTCACTAACCAAATTGTAACCTGTGAAAAATCAGCAGAAAAGGGGAAATACAAATTACAAATACAAACCAAAATGCAAAACAAAGATGAGGGATCTTTGTCTCATTGGGGGTTCACGCAATTATAAATGGCGATTACGCCCATGTGAGTATGATAACAAATACCAGATGACACCTCACAATACCAGCCAAAACCACCACAAATTTAAATAGTCAAAATACATAGGAGATTGTAATCTACTTGTCACTGTGTAGAACTTGATTCTTACTTGAGTGCTTGCTGAGTTTCTAAGATTTATAAACCAGTTCTGCCATTGACAGCATTTCACAAAACTGAAAACACACTTCTTATACACATGGATACCAAAACATCTGCAAACACACTTAGAGCAATATACCTCATGAATACAAATTTATGTGGTTTGATAGCTATTAAGATAGGCAATAGGAATAACCTTGTACTTCATTACAAGAATGCCAGTGTGAAGTTTTGAGCTGTGCTGATTAGCAAGTTTGAAATGATGATTATATCTATCGTTTTTAGTTCTAAAAAGCCCACTGACCAGAAACACCCTGTTTCAGTCTCCCAAAAACTCAAAACTATTAAGCCTACTGGACACACTGAATTGACAAAGCATCCCCTTGTCTGCTGTGCAGGACTTCCAACTCCCAGCTACTTCTTTGAAACCCAGCCCCTACATAAACTAAACCTTGAAGCCAGTTGCTCTGGTGCTCTGTTCAGATGGAAAATACTATTCAACACAAAATAAGACCTTCATTATGAGTCTCTTTACATTTGCATCATTAAGAACCATCACTCTTAATAATCCAGCTGTGGTCCTGGCTAGTGCTGCTCTCAGCTTCTTCAAATCCCAGCTGGATATGTTCAGCTTCTATGACTTGCTGAAGGAGTTTAGCTTTCAATCTTTTTGTTTAGAGTTGCAGAAGAATTTTAGGTTTTTTTCCAAATTCACATTTTGATTCCCTGTACTTGCTACTAGAATTCTTGCTTTTAAAAACACATTGCACTTACCTGTGTCCGCCACACTTTCAGATGAGATACCCAGTGAAAAGGCATTTTCAGGATCTGCTTTCCTTTAATGTCTAAGGACACACCTGTAACCTCATCTTGTCTTATGTCTCCAAAATTAAAACTAGGCTGAAAAATTGTTCTCACCAGGAGAAAAAAATCCTTTCAGGGAAGCGAAGCTCTCTCCAATCTTGTCAAAGTCAGGCAGAAGTTTGGCAAGGTCATCTGCATCAGGAAGGGCTTTGATAAGTTTTTCTAGGAAACACAGTAGAACAGATAATGAGCAGGGTTTTTTTTTCCTGTTATTATTGGGAACAAAAATGGCTTAGGCTAAAAAAAATCAGCACCTCTTTCAGGACTTGGCTTTTTAAAAAATTTTTTTAAATAAAGAATAGGAAAATTCTCTTTTTCACATGTACCTTCCCCCTACTAGAGTTGAGAAAGTTTATCAGATCTGAAAAACTAACTGTTGTTTTCTAGACTTTGAACTTCCTGATAAGTTGGTTGCCTCAGGTGCTTTCAAACTGTCTAAAACATTATTGCATTTCATCACTTCTCATGCATTACTCTGACATACCTTGTAGGGCCTATTTTAAAGTTACATGACATTTACTATGCACACCTCTTGTACATTTAAATTAAGTATTTTTTTCAATTTCGCAAATAAGTCACTTTTGTAACCCTTTAAAAGACTTGAACTTAGTAGCTTTAAAATAAAATGTAGCGTTTGCTAGAAATAAAACCAAGACAATATTTGTTTATTGTTCAATTTCTGCTTTTACCTATGCAATGCTCATACATGGAGTAAAATCTTCCTAACTTAAAAAAAAACCCAAACGACAACTTAAAAAAACCCAGCACCTTAATACCCTGCATATATAAGTAGCAAATAGCTGGAGTCTAAATTGCTATCTTTCATCTGAAAATGTAAAAAAATCCTACTGTAACCAGAAAACACAGTCTGTATTTTTCCTTTGCTTCTGTATCTTCAAGATAGTTTCATAGATAGGTAGATTCTCTAATCTGCATTTTCAGTTGACCTTTTACTCGTAAATATGTAAAATATGGATATTTTCTAATTGTAAATGTCATTCATATAGGAAGGAAGAACTTTGGCACATAATACTAGGAAAAACCTGTATAAATGCTCTTGATCATGTTGCAACTCTCCTTTCAACAATGGAATCATAAGGCCACAGGAAAGGACCAAGAACATTCTCCAACGAAAGGATGAGTTACGGAATATTAATGCTAAACGGAGCTTAATTTCTTCCTACAAAACACCCATGCAAATACCTTGGCAAGACACACACCAAACTCTGCTAATACAAGTTCACTCAGAGTACAGCTCTAAAGATACTACTGGAGAGAAGCACTGAGGACCTGAGCCCTTCTAATGAAGTCTTTGGATTAAAGTAACATTGTAGCTTTTGTGATACCCAAGTCAATATGTTCATCAAGCTCCCAAAAGAAGTCAGGAACAATCCACTTATATTCATCGAGGTCTGGCATCATGTCCTTCCACTGATCATATGTCTAATACAAAAAAAAAAAAAAAAGGAAAATAAATGGTAGACACAGAAGAAGAAATGTATGCACAAAAGCAAAGGAACAATCTATTGAAAAGTTATAGCTACATATAAAACATGCCTCTTAGACATGATATTTAAATACAAGTCAGCAGTGTGCCTAGGTGGTCAAGAAAGCTAATGGCATCCTGGCTTGGAATAGAAACATGGTGGCCAGCAGGAACAGGGAGATGATCACCTCCTTGTACTCAGCACTGGTGAGGTCATACCTTGAGCGTTGTGTTCCCTTCTGGGCCTCTCACTACAAGAAGGACACTGAGGTACTGGAGTGTGTCCAGAGAAGGGCAATGGGACTGGTGAAGGGCCTGGAGGAGCATCTGAGGGGGCTGGGGATGTTCAGTCTGGAGAAGAGGAGGCTGAGGGGAGACCTCATTGTTCTCTACAACTATCTGAAAAGGACTTTGGAACAAGGAGGGTGCAGCCTCTTTTCCTTGGTGTCAAGCAATGGGACCAGATGAAATGGTTTCAAGCTGCATCAGGGGAGGTTCAGGCTGGATGTTAGGAAGTATTTCTTCACTGGAAGACAAACAGTGGAATGGTCTGCCCAAAGCAGTGGTGGAGTCACCATCCCTGGAGATATTTAAGCAGTATGTGGACCTGGCTCTTAGGGACAAGGTTTGGTGTTGACCCTTCAGTGCTGGGTTGAGGGTTGGACTGGCTGAGCTTGGAGGTCTCTTCCAACCAGATGTATTCTATAATTCTGTAATACTACTTGGATCTTTTAAAAATCTATGCTAGTTGTCCAAGCAATCTGTTTTTCACATTCACTCATCTTTACTGTCATTTGCTAACCAAACAATGAAATACTCTATTTTTGCGACTATACCAAGAAATCTGCCAAAATAAATGGAACATTTTCCATGGACAAGTACCTTCTTAGCTGTATAACCACCACCTACAGCAGATCCCAGTATGAGATAGCGAATTTTGAGAAGCCTTGATGCTAGCCTGGCTAGCCAAAAGTTCCTGCGGAGCTGGTATCCATATTTGACATTTAAAAGTTTTGCTTTGCGTGGAGGAAGGCGATTAAGAGAGGAGAACAGCTGAATGGATATCCTTAGTGGAGACCTTGGAAACTTTGAACTTGGATAGTAGGGATGATGTATACTTCGGGAAACAAGATGCAGGTTTTGAAGAGGTGTTTTTCGCTTTATTCCATAGCTCTTATTTGCTAGGCTCCGGCAGATGACACTAAAAGAAAGAAATAAAATCTCTTAAGTAACAGATTTGTTCAACACACCATTAACTAAATAATCTCTTTAGAAGCAATTCACATTACATTTGAGCTGGTTACAGATATATTAAGAGCATCATTCCACATGTACAATTTCCAGCTATCATTGGTATGCTACTAGAAAAAAAAAACAAACAAAAAAGCTGTAAACATTGTTAATGGGTATAGCATTTCTAGTGGTTACAGAAAAACCTTAAATGCCATTATAAAGTCTAGGATGATGGCATGATTGTTTTGTCTAAGATCATGAACAGACCAAGATTACTGCTGGAGATGGCTGCAGCATGTTTGTAGAGTTTAACGGAGTAATTCAGAGTTATTCTTTCAGTCTGAAAGATTTGACTCTGAAAACAGAGCTCGGCCAGGAAAAGCATGTGTTAAAACACAGGAACCTGATCAATCCTGCCTACATTAAAACAAAGAGATAGGTTGGAATAGAGCTCCTTGCATGCTTTCAGTTACACCATCTGCATCTTCAACAGTTCGAGATGTTTGCCAGCTCAGGAGAAACACAACTCTCAACGAGCAATTATGGATACAAAGCTTGCACAGAGAAGGTTTCAACTCAACATGAGGAGAGACTTCTTTACAGTGAGAGTGACAGAGCACTGGAATAGGCTTCCCAGAGAGGTTATGGAATCTCCTTCTCTGGAGACTTTCAAAACCCACCTGGATGCATTCCTGTGCAGACTACTCTGGGTGATCCTGCTTTGGCAGGGGGGTTGGACTCGATCTCTGGAGGTCCCTCCCAACCTCTAACATTCCGTGATTCTGCAATTTCCTCTGTAACATTTTAGTCCTACCACTATATCAGAATGCTTAATGTTAAATCACATGCTGGATGCAAAATATGTGCAAAGTTACAGTTCCTGAAATTAATGCTTGTCCCTCAGTGCTTTTTTCAGAGTTTTCAGTATTATCAAGTGTATTTATTTACAAAGAGGACAAATACAAGAGTAGGAATCATTAAAGAGAAATTATTCATCCCTTAATCCTAATTAAGAGATCTTAAGTGAACCATATGAAAAGGAAAATATTACAGCATTTTCTAATAACAGGCTCTATAATCTAAATAGCTTTTTGTCTTGAGACTTTCCATGTACTACAGATGACATGGTCTATGACAGGCAAAATCTCAATGTCCAAAGAAGCTTTGACTTTGTTATAAAAGTACTGTTGACTTAGAAACTGAGCTTTTGGAAGATAAGTTAAAAATCAGAATTATGGGAATTGTTTCTCCCAGTTATCTATGTTCAGAAATTTCCTTTACTGTAATGGAAATTTTCACAAAAAAGGGAACCCCACTGTCTGTTATGACAGTCTTTGTTTATAAAAGTCATTATAATTTCAAATGGTATTCTCTTGCTGCTATACTAAACCATTTAGAAGGCTGTGTCTTTGCAATAACAAACTTACTATCTAGAGTGTAATAAGCAAGCGCAGAATAATCCCTAAAGTAGTAACAAGTTTCTCCTCTTTGACATGGAATTACAAGAGGCTCAGAAATTAACCATGGATAGTAGCAACACAACGGCAACTACATAACAACAAAAAATAAAGGAACTGACTCCACCTTAGAAAATATTTGTGCTGAAAAATGCAGTTAAATTGAAAAGGGTGCCAGAACAATGCTATTAGGTGAAGTGTTCAGTGAGTTCTAAATCTGAAGCCTCTGGAAAGCTGTCTTAAACAACAATGACAAAAATGAGCCTTCCAGACATGACTAGCTCTGCCATTACAGCCTGCCTGATTACAAGTCTGCAACCTGACTACTCTTGCATTGCCATGAGATTATAGATAACTTGTCGAAAAAAGAAAACGTGGCCTGTTAGTATCGATAACTAAGCATTCCCGTTTAACAGACTCTGCTCCTCTTGAAGCAGAAAAAGCTCTAGCTGAATTTCTGCAATGAGAGAAGTACACAGCTTTATAGAACAATCTTCACAGAGGGGGACAAACAGCCTCAAACTGCGACTGAGTGGGTTTAGACTGGACACTAGGGATAAAATGTTCATGGAAAGAGTGGTCAGGCATTGGAATGGCCTGCCCAGGGAAGTGGTGGAGTCACCAACCCTGGATGCATTTAAAGGTCATTTGGATGTGGTGACTGGGACTGGGGATACGGTTTAGGGATGAAACTTGTAGAGTAAGTATTGGTTGGACTTGGTGACCCCAAGGGTCTTTTCCAACCTGAACGTTTCTGGAAGCTATACCTAACATTTTACAAACATTGCTTCAGTTTAAGAGTTCAAAATATCCCCACTTCTGCTGGGGTAAATTTTCTTTAAAGATAGGTCATATGCACTTCTAATAGCTATGACTGCAAAGCAGTCTTTCAAATGTAACCCAACAAAAAGCAGGATTTCCTTTCTCACTTGGAACTAGAGAACAGTTATGGTCCTACTGCTGTTCCCAAATCTGCCAAGGAACATTGGAAACTACCAGCCATTCAGTTTCACCGCTCCTGTCTGGAATGGTGCAGGAGAGTGATGAAAACCAAAAGGAACGAAGAGCAGCTGCTGAAGGTGGCCAACGCCTGGACCACAAAGGTGTTCCGAGCTCCCTAGGGCGGGGATGCAGGAGACGCAGCTCCTTTCTACATCACAGCCCCGGGGAATCCAAAGCATGGAGGATTGCCCTGCCTGGGCTTATCAGTTTCAACCCTGGCAGTCCCCATGCTCATCCCTGCGCCATTCACACACGCCCCCACACCTTGCACCCCGACCTGCTTATACGGCTTTGGCCTTGCCCGCCGGCAGCCCCGTTCCTACGGGGACTCAGGGCCTGCCCAGCCGGGAGCAGGTTACAACGAACACCGCGCCTGCGGCAGAGGCCCCAGGATCGGAAGAGGGGGGAGAGAGGGGTTGCGGCTTTGGCTGCCGCTCAGCCCGCACCTCCATCGCCTTGCCGCGAGGACCAGGCCCGCCGGCGGCCCGCCGCGCCCGCCCTGACCCCTGCCACGGTCCGCCTCGCTTACCAAGCCGCTGCCGCTCGCGTCCGCCACATCCTAACGACCGGGAAGGTCCTGAAGGAGCCGCCCGTACCGCGGCCAATGGCCGGGGCTCCGTCGCCGCGCCTGTCGCCCCGGGCTGTAGCGGGCAAGGACAGCTGGAGCCGTCGCGGCCGCGGGCTGACGGAGCCGCTGCTGCCGCTTCCGGACACCGCGGTCCGCTGCAGCCGGCCCGGCTAGAAACTGCACCTGCCAGTGCAAGGGTTCCGGCCGCGGCAGTGGCAGTGGCGGCGGGGAGGGAGCGATTTGACATGGACCTTTTCAGAACTGCTACGTGCTTTGCCCAAGTGTGGTCATTGTGTTGATCAAGCCACTAGAGTTAGTGAAAGCAGGCACATTTAACAGCATCAAATGGAAATATCTTCCCTTCTCAACCTGCTGCTAATGAAATATTCGAGTTCTGAAAGCGAATGGTGCCAGCAAAAACCTTTATTATTTCACAAGTTATAAAAACTTATGCTGAGAAAATATTTTAATTTTCTGATTCTATTAAAATAACGGAAAAGCAAATATGTATTTCACCTGAATACACTGAATCTGCTGTATATGCTCGGAGAACAGATACTAAAATTGACTCCATACTATCAGTACTTTATTTAGCTTTTATACTTGAGATGAATGAAATTATTTAGGGTTGTTGAACCTAAAGAAAAGGAGACTGAGAGGAAGCCTGACGACACTTTTCAAGCATATAGAATCTAGCTGCACATAAGCAGGAAATTATGTTCTCCATGTCTAACTAACTTGTAAGAAAGATTCATCTCTCTTCCTTACAGACCAAAGGGTTTTGAGTCCTTTCTTGTTTTCCTCTGTGCTATCCTGTGGACTGCCACCAGCTGATTAGCAGCTTCCTTCTTGACGTGCTCAGAACTGGCCTTAGTTAAACAGGAAAAGAGATTTGAGGCATTTAGAGGTTGAACTGCTGTTCATCTAGAGCAAAATAAGTTGGATGAGGTTGATGTAACTCATTTTCAGCACTGAGCTAAAAGTCGAAGGAATGAGGTGAGCCACACATCTCTTGTTTGCTTTTAGGTTTATTTGTTCAGAAATGTGAGGGACCACCTGTGTTTTAAATCTTATCTTTCATTTTGAATGTTAACTTGACCAGTTATCTTTCCTATTTATGTTAACTGAAAAATAAAAACAATGATACTTGGTAGGACATGATGCAAATAACTGGGTTTATTTATAAGGTAATATGTCATTCTTCCTTTGGACAGTAGAGAGCAACATATAACTAAAGGTTCTAAGACAGGGTAGAGGTGAGGTCTTTAGAGGCGTTTTCTCTGGGAGAGGCTGAACCCGCATGAGAAAAATGAACACATTCCACCATCTACCTTGGTTCTGGCTTAACAGATTTTGCTGGAAATGATGAACGTCTTACACCTGATCTGTGCCTGAGCCGTGCTATAAGCAATGGGAAGCTTTTTTTTTACTGATTAACCTCACTCCCCTGTTTTATCTTTGTTCCTTGCACTTCTCCCACTTCAGTTTCTCTGATGCTGCCCACAGCAAGCTTGACAGTGGTCTTTCCTNGGGGAGGGGAAAAAAGGGGGGGGAGAATGGGTGGGAAGGGGGAAAAAGGGGGAAAAGAAAGGAAAAAAAGGGGAGTACAAAAGGAAAGGAAAAAAAATGGAGGTGATGAAGCCCTCAGTGCCATGTTTCTGCCAATTTCCTTTTGGCACTGATTTGTAGATATTAAGATATTTGTATCTGTGACAACCACTGAGGAACTTCAGTTTCTCTCAGGAGTTCATAACCTCAGTGGCATTTCCCAAAGCATCACAAGACANAATGGGAAGCTTTTTTTTTACTGATTAACCTCACTCCCCTGTTTTATCTTTGTTCCTTGCACTTCTCCCACTTCAGTTTCTCTGATGCTGCCCACAGCAAGCTTGACAGTGGTCTTTCCTGGTACTTGAGATGTCTGAGGCTTGCCACATGGAAAGCAAAATGCAGATGAATAGGAACTAACTGGGCACCTCTTGATGCTTTTCAGTCACCCTAGAAATAATCTAGTTTCCTTAACGTATTTGCTGGAAGAGCAGGTTTGCCTCTCCTGACCTCATTCCTAAAATATTTTGTGTGTAACTTCTTAAAAAGTAGCAAAGAACAAGGAAATAGCAAGGAGAGTTAGGGTGAATCACAAGAGTAATAAACAAATGCAGCCTGGTGGTAACAATTAAAAAAAAAGCGGGGGGGAAGGGGAAAAACAGGGAAGGAAGGCANTCAGGAGTTCATAACCTCAGTGGCATTTCCCAAAGCATCACAAGACACACGGTGAAGTCAGGAGACATTCTGTGACCATATTTTTAGTACTAGATAAAAATATTGGTTACAGATCCCACATGGTTGGATCCTGACAGACAATTCATAAATCCAACTGTACAAACTAGGCCCCCCATTTCCAGAACTTGAGTTTGTCTCCAAGGCATAGATGGGGACCACAGCTGGACACTTAGTTCAGGCTTGTTGCTAAGTGTTTACAACCACAGCGCCTATTCTACTTCTCCTTTGGACACACTCCTGGTCTTCAGTGATTCCAGTCTCTCAAAGGAAAACGTTTCCTCTTGACCTCACCTGAAAGTTGCATGCCAACAACACTTGCTTGCACCTGAGTTGTGACCCACAGCTGGATTGTGGCAAACACTTGAAAGATTTTTTTCTTTCTTGCAGTGCCTGTCAGAGAATTTTGCACATACCCTCACGGTTGCAAAACTCCCAACAGCAAAATGAGAGGAGGAGGGATGAATGCTACCTGCAAACCCCACAGAGAGGGAGGAGCTCCATTCTTCAAACATCAGCAGAGTTATAAGGAAGGTGTGTACTTTAGAACACTTCCTCAACGTGGAGAGGTTCAAGCACACAACACTGGAGGTCTGTGCCGAGGGTGCTCTAGAAGGTCTCTGGAAGGTCATTCCATGGGGGAAAATCTTGCCAAAAACCATTATGCACAGCTTAACCAGGGAGAAGAGAATGAAATGGTGAGTCTTATCTCTGTCCATATTTCTCAGCTTGGAGCAGAAGACCCTAGATGTTCAGCAATAAAAAGCTGTAGTCTGTGATTTAGTTATGGGTAGTGGGGGTGCTCTCATAGCAGAAATGTACAGTTGGAAAGGGCATTTGGTTTAGCAGGAAGAAAGTTGCATGTGTCCACTGGATTTAGCTGGTTATCCCTTCCAACAGGGGGTGGCTTGGCAGATTATTGATGTGGCATTATAAATCAAGATAGAGGTGGCCTTCTATGAACTTGAGGGATGGGCCAGAGTGGTGTTCCTAGGAACTTGACAGCTGAATCTCTAGAGTCAGGTCCACTTAGACAAGGACTGGGAGCCCTGGCTCTCTCTGGAACATAAAAACACATGTGATGTGTTGGCATAAATTACTTCCAAATAGTTGAATTTGCAACATAATTCCAGCCTGAGCATATATATGAAGCTTCTTTCTGAATACAGAACCGCTTAATTTTAGTCTTAAATTCCTTCTTCCTTGCCCCCCCCCCTCCATTTTTCTATTTGTAGAGCTACTATATCTTTTTTTCCCCCAGAATTTCCCAGGGGAGAGTATGTTTACAAACATTCTGTAACATGTAGAAATTACCCCTATGCTTACATGAAATATCTGATCTGCTTCTCTTAAGTAACCTCAAGTGCATAACTGTAGTAAATTCAGTGCTTCATAGCTAGTAAATTCAGTGCTTCTTAGCTGCTTTGATGCTACTGAGTGTTATCTATCAGCTGTTCAGCACATATGCATTCTGTCCACCTAAGAGATTCTGCTAGACATGCCAGCCCCATGATGTACAGCAACAGTTCTCATTCACGTCTGGAAAATGCAGTGCTTCTTACAGGCACTTCTGTGCTGCAGAAGTGCTTCTCTGTGCTGCAGAGCTCTGCTATGTGTACGTGTAGGATTCCCGGGTGTACAACGGCCCCAGCAAACCTACTGAAACACAGTAACTTACGAGCTGACATGACTGTTCACTTCGAGAAATCCTGGAGAAATCTTCAAAATCTACTCCTCGAGAATTCCGTTTCGGTGAAAAGAGACGACGCCATGGCAAAGCATGGACCTTTGTTATCCCTAGGTACAGAGGTGGCTCTTCAGCCGGCTCTCTGCCACCCGGGGAAGAGGATGTCATATTTTGTGTGATGCAAACCGGAGTGACGTGGGATGTGCTGGGGAATGCGGTAGAGCCGTCCGGCAGCGTGAAGTGAGCGCTGCAGGAAGCGCGAGGCACTGGCTCCGCGGGTGGGGACTAATTATGGCAGCGCAATGCAGCACCCGCCTGCCTCTGCCGTCAGTTACTAAACCTGCTGGCAGCACCCCGCTCCTGGCTCTAGCCCTGGTGCTGATGTGCCACTCACTGCTCCCCAACTCCAAACAGATGATGGCTTTGTGTCTGAGCTCCGCCCTGCCCTTGTCCTTCTAGGACCATAAACACCCTGTCATTCTCGTCCCACTACTGTCACTAGCAGAATCGAGCTCGAGCTGATTAGATTTAAGCCTGCTGTCTGGTGCTGCGTAGACCCATGCTCTTGTACCCTGCATATCCAGTTCCAGACAGCTAAGTTGTACTTGCATGGAGCCAGCTATCCCAGTAATGCTTTCATTTCTTACCAGTCTCATACTCAGCGTGTGTCCAGTGCTCAGGGTTCTGCACTGTGAATCTGAGGCTTTCCATGTACGGCTGCTGTGCACGCACAGTGCTGAGGCAGTCTGTGCTGTGAACCCTGGGTGGCTGGCAGTTGCCAGGTTCTCCATGCCTGCAGTGAGCATAAGCAGTGCTCATCTACCTGGGGTTCCCAAATGAAGATCACAGGAATAAGATTGATAAAAGAGTGGCAGGTGTAAGTAAAACCATAACCAAGCTGTGCCAGATTCAATAGGTGTGGATGTGTCCTTGTTACACAGCCATAAGAGAGAGAAAAGTTAAAGGTATGAGAGAGGAAAATGTTATGAGGCTGTTTAAGGTACTGTGAGAGGATGAAGGGGGAAATCAATACTTGTATAGAAAGAGAGAACAGCTAATGTGTGTGCTTGTGTGGAAGAGTAAAAGAAAGTAACATGTAGGTGAGAGAAACTGTAAAAAAGGAGACAAGGCTGTGCTGAAGAAGAGGAGAAAAGGAGAGTACATGAGGTAAAAGAGAATTATGAGCAGACATTCTTTGTTAGAATCACATATTTGAAGTTATTGGCAGACATGAGTGGCATTGATACTCAATATCTCACTGATACTGCAACCACTTTTCTTTTCTTTTTTTTTTTTTTTTTTAATTCTAAGCCATGAAAAATGCTTTGCCATTATTTTCTACAGTCAGTGTAATCCACGTGAACCAAATTCCTGACAAGCAACACCTGACTTCTCAAACAAGATTGTATCACTTAGTGTAATAACCTAACAGATGACATTGAGCAGGTGTCAGTTCTTCCAGAGTAAAATACTTCAAGTAATTTTCAAATCGTGTAAGTGGTTCCTTTGTGCTCTGGTCATGCAGGAATTTCCTGTGTAGAAGTAGTTGTTCCTTTTGGTGGGTTAAGCTGGGGAGCTCTAATGAGGAGAAAAACTTAGAACCACAGAATCATAGAACCACAGAATCATAGACTCATAGAATGGTCTGGGTTGGAAGGGACCTCCAAAAGTCATCTAGTCCAACCCCTCTCACAGTCAGCAGGGACATCCTCAACTAGATTAGGTTGCCTAGAATCCCGTTGAGCCTCATCTTCAGTATTTTCAGCGATGGGGCCTCAACCACCTCCCTGGGCAACCTGTTCCAATGTTCCACCATCCTTATAGTAAAGAACTTGTTCTTAACATCCAATCTAAATCTGCTCTTTAGTTTGAAGCCATTGCCCCTTGTCTTATCTCCACAGGCCATTGTAAACAGTCATTGGTGTAGAGGCTGCCAGCCATGTCACCTTCTTAGAGGGGCACACCACAGTGCCCCCAAGGCATTTCCTGTCTCCTATTACCTCAGACTTCTAAATTTGTTTCAGTGTTTTCATTTCTTGGCACAGCTGACATGCTAGATAGTCCTGCATTGAAGACTATTCATTCAGACTTAGGACATCTAAGGAAATCCTTGTATAGATCTTTGGGATTACTTTACATGGATAGAGCACATTTGCTGGAATGAGAGTTCACTCTCATTGTACCCAGATCAAACTTAGTAAAGTATATTGAGTGCATGAGATAATACATATTTCTTCTCATATCTCTACTCTGCCTTGGTAAGACCGCATCTTGAGTACTGCCTTCAGTTTTGGGCTCCCCAGTTTAAGGAGGGACAGAGATCTACTGGAGAAGGTCCAGCAAAGGGTTACAAGGATGATGAGGGGACTGGAGCACTGCCTGATGAGGAGAGGCTGAGGGACCTGGGGCTGCTTAGTCTGGAGAAGAGAAGACTGAGAGGGGATCAAAAAAATGTTTATAAATATCTGAGGGATGGGGGCCAAGGGCGGGGGGGACAGGCTCTGTTCACTTGCTGCCTGGGACAGGACAAGGAGCAATGGATGTAAGCTGCAGTACAGGATGTTCCACCTCAACACAAGGGGGAACTTCTTTACTGGAAAGGTCCCAGAGCACTGGCACAGGCTCCCCAGAGCGGTTGTGAAGTCTCCTTCTCTGGCGACTTTCAAGGCGTGCCTGGATGTGTTCCTCTGTGACGTGAGCTAGATTGTCTGGTCCTGCTCTGGCAGGGGGGTTGGATTTGATGATCTCCCTAACTCCTGTCATCCTGTGGTCCTGTGATACCCATTTGTAGTACTGGAGTGATAGTGAGAGCACTCTGGACACATCAGCTTGCATCAGAGAGGGCTAATAGATATGGTACTAGGAAGGGAATTATTTTAGTTCCTGTCTCCTATTACCTCAGACTTCTAAATTTGTTTCAGTGTTTTCATTTCTTGGCACAGCTGACATGCTAGATAGTCCTGCATTGAAGACTATTCATTCAGACTTAGGACATCTAAGGAAATCCTTGTATAGATCTTTGGGATTACTTTACATGGATAGAGCACATTTGCTGGAATGAGAGTTCACTCTCATTGTACCCAGATCAAACTTAGTAAAGTATATTGAGTGCATGAGATAATACATATTTCTTCTCATANAAGACTTATTTTAATTTTTTTTGGGTTTTTTGGTTAATTTTTTGTTTGTGGGGGGTTTGTTGTTTTTGTTTCATTTTGCTTTGTCTTGCTTTGCTTTGCTTTGTTTAAGAAGTAATTGTTGGTAGAATAGGAAAAGGGAGGAAAAACACAGCTTTAAACCCTTTGCCAATTTGATACTCCTCTCTGTACAGCTTAGGACTAATTATTCTCTTTTTGCAAAGCCTGAAGTGCAAAGCCTGAATCTTGCAGTGCAAAACATTGTGATAGACTTCAACAGGCTGCTGCTTCGGAAAGGATTTGCCAGAAGCCTGTGTTCCCTGCTTGCTAATGTCTGAAGGAATGGAGTAACAGAAGTCAATCAGTTCCCAGTTTTCTGCTGCATATTAGCAACTGTCTGCCTCCTTTGGGATGGCAAAATTCTGAAGGGAATCTGATCCAGGAATTTTATATACGATGAGTTTGAAAAATCAAACTCTTAGCATTAAAACAGAACACGAAAGGCACAACCTTCTTCCAAATGGAACAATAAGGAATGTTGGTAGTGGTTTCAGAGAGAACAGCAAAAGAGCCTCTGGTGAAACGGGTTCTGGTGGTCGAGAATGAGACTCAGTTATTAAATTCCTTGTGAATCTTAACCAGTCTTTTAAGTCTAATCTTATTATCTGTTGTTATAGCAACAGGGTGTTTGTGATAGGGTACCTAGTGACTGGGTTGCCAGAAATATGATCGCTCACAGCCACTCTTCAGGTTCCTTGCTGGTAGCTGTTGGCCTTGCTTTCTCTAAAGAAAAGGTTGTCTGAACTTGTTTGACTTTTGCATTTAGATTCTGCTGTGCAAGTGACTTGGAACTTACAGACAAATTTTCTTTTAAACATAGGTATCAAAGACTTGCTGGACACTAAAGTGATAAACCCTTGAGTGCTGCCTTTGTACGATTGTAAAAGCTGCTAAGAACCTATCTTGGCATAAGCACATTTCCTGCCAGCTGGACAGATCTGTCAGCTTTTTCTGTCCAACCTTTCTATGGTCTCTTTCTAGACCCTTCACTCACAAGTTTTGTTTTAGCCAGATTTCTGACTATTGGCAAGTCTCAAGAGAAAGGGATGCTAACAGATGAGCAAGCAAAGTTTTACAATACACTACAGCTTATCAAAAGCTGTACGCCAGCCTCCTGCATGCCAGCCTCCTTTGTAAACAGTGCTACCTCCTCTGAGATCTTGAGTTTGGACTAGATGACCTTTAGAGGTCCCTTCCAACACAAACCATTCTATGATTCTATGAGAAGCCTTATGGGTAGCTGATCTTAGCTTTGTTTCCCACTATCTCTTAGTCTGGCACCCTCAAGAACCCAGGGTGTTTGGCCATGTAATGTTATAGATGCCAAATGCACACAGTGAGCCCTAAAAACTCTGCTCACACAGTAGGAAAGTTGTCAAGCTACAGATGTGTGTGCGTTCATCAGACCCATCTTCAACAAAAACCTGTCTATATCAGCACAGCCTCTTTGTGTGAGGAAATACAACCCAGAAGAGGTTGTTCTCCTTTCCACAAGAACATGAAACCTTCCTGACAGTCATGTTCTTGCTGGTGACATCAGCATTGATATGTCTGCCAACCTGAAAGGCATTGTTTGCCACTGTGGACAAGTGTTTTCTTGGAGATCTTTGTAGTATAGACCAAGTGGATCCTGAATAAGCTTGAGTAATTTCTAAAACCTAGTTAGTGCAGGACATTCACATGGGTAGGTAGAACGGCTGAAAAACCTGCATCACATGCATTCCTGTTCCCCCCTTCTTTGGGCACATTATGGATACATCTCTTGTGGGTCTAATAGTAGCTTTCTGAAGGTGAGGGGAAGATAATTATCCTAAAGAATTCTATCATTGAGAGAATTCTCCTAAGGAATTTCATTATTGACTTATTTGACAAGTGAGAATTGTTTGTACTAATACTGGTTCTGTTTCAACAAGGAGTTGAAACCATTGTTTGGTTTTATGAATGCAACATTCATTGCTGTAGTACTTCCAGCTGAAGGCATAGGATCACATAAAAACAGTTCAACCTAACAGAACATTGTGTTCTAAAGTTAAGTACTGAAAAGTTCTGGCCTTGGGAACTTGGGCCCAAGTTATGTTTGGAGCTTGATCTATTTCCCTACCTAACTTTACTTCTGAATGATGTAATCTGCTCCGGCTAGTTCCAAACCATAGCAAATGCTTTGCTTTGGCTTTACATTCCTGCATGGACATTCAAGATACAAATCGGAAGTTAACATCTGATGTTTATTCTTTCTCATCTTACTCCTTGCAGAGCTCCTGAACATCTATATTCAGAAATGTCACACTCACCAAGACACAAACCAACAAACACACAGAATCACAGAAACACCCAGGTTGGCAAAGCCCCTCAGGATCACCAAGTCCAGCCTATAACCTTACTCCACAAGATTCACCTTAAACCATATCCCTAAGCACCACATCAAATGACACTTAAATACATCCAGGGTTGGTGACTCCACCACCTCTCTGGGCAGCTCATTCCTGTGCCTGACCACTCTCTCTGTGAAAAAGTTTTCCCTAATATCCAATCTAAACCTCCCCAGCCTCAACTTGAAACCATTCTCCCTTGTTCTGTCTCCAACTATCTGTGAGAAGAGACCATCTCCAGCCGCTCCACAATGTCCCTTCAGGTCTTTTTTCCTAGCTGAGATGTTTTCCTTGTCTCCCTCTCTCCTAATTTTGGGTTTGGAAAATGTCTTGAGATATTTATTTTGGTTTTATTTTTTTTAGTGAGGAAACTATTCTGGTGAACAAAGACCTGGAAATGTGCAGGCACAGGGAGATTCAAGCACATATTTTGATATGTAGGTGCATGGATTCCTAGGCAGAGAAAGACAAGAGTTTGCCATAGCTCTGTTGTTACGTTGTCATATAAAGTTTGGAGAATTATTCAGCATTTCAGCAGAGAACAACACCACCAAGAGAAGAAGATCCCAGGTGACTGCCGGTCACATGCTGCTTGTCCACCCTCTGCCTTCCTAGATGTATTAACTATAGCCTCATTGGCTGCTCAGACTTTGGGTGTAAGGCACAAATCTGGAAATTAAAGGAATGATTCACTGACAGAAGCAAGATGAATATGGCAGCAATCTCATTCTTCCTCACCCTGATATTAATGCCCATCCCAATTTGAAAATATAGTTCCAGTTATTCCAGGCCCAGCCATTTACTGGAGGAAGTCTGAAGGCACGTTCTTTTCACAGTTCTTCCCTTAGGCATCTCTGTCTCCTTGGGAGTTTGCCTTGCTGACAGGTTGTGAAGTCTGGATGCAAGCCTCCTAATGTTGTTTATAAACCACTGCTGTGAACAGTAGGTTCACACTGTTCTAGGCACAATTTCTGTATGCTGGTGCTTATATCCATTTTGTAACCCTTTTGTTAAGTATACAAATAGGCAGAGGTGGATGGAGAGCCTTTCACCTGTTTGTAAGAGTGTGTATATTAATAGCATGTGACTACACTAACTGCTAGCAACCTTGCCTATTTGCTGTCTTCCAGGAGCTGCAATCTGTCTTCTGCAGAGTTGCCTTATTCTCTTGGGCTGCTCACAGATTATAGAAGCCTTTGAAAATGCTGAGTGTGTGCGTCTCAAGGTCGTATAACCAGATCCTGTGCAATACAGCCCAGCTCTCTGTGCAGTTTACCATCCCTTTTCCCCCATATTTGCCAATTTCTTCCCTCTAGAAATCCCATAGAGATTACCTTG
The DNA here is from genome assembly GCA_013399055.1 of Ramphastos sulfuratus. Classification (NCBI taxonomy): domain Eukaryota; kingdom Metazoa; phylum Chordata; class Aves; order Piciformes; family Ramphastidae; genus Ramphastos; species Ramphastos sulfuratus. The sequence goes on along the minus strand of WBNM01028914.1, from coordinate 130,591 downwards.
AAAGATAGAGTCTGTCTTTTACGGAAGAATATAGAACAGGTAGGCTAGGGGAGAGTTTGGAACCACTGAGTAGGGCTCGTGTTTAGCATGACAAGCAAAGACACCAGCACAGAAACAGGAATTATGCATTACTCATCCTCACAATTATGTTGCCTTTTCTTCTCACCTTCGGAATAGATCTTGCAATACGTGTGGCTACAGATATCTGATCACCAGAAGCAGGTTGCGCAATTGCTTCAGACATACTAGGAAGAAGGAGATTGAGGAATCTTCACCCTTATGTTAGCAAACTCTCCTAGTCATCTGATGTAATTGCAGCCATGCAATTTCCTGTCTTAGATCAGGGCTGAGTCTTCTGTATAAATTCACTGCGTGCATTTAAATTTACTTTAGCCAATCCCTGATAGGACTGCTGAGAGGGAATTTGGCCTTGGCACTTAAACTGTAATGCTGACCAGCATCTCTTTGAAGGCATCTTGCCTCACTGCAACAATTTCCTCTACTTGTACTGAGTAGCTTCCTGTGGCACTCTGAACCTGTAAAACATTCTGCAAGTATTCATTATTTGTCATATGTATTACTGTTATAGTTGTTATAATTTATATTATTATTGATATTGTTGATGTCATTATTACAACTGTTATTATTATTATTATTATGACTATGATTACTATGACTATTATTGACAATGGCATATTGGCAAGGTCCAAAATCCCCATACTGGAGCTACTATGGAAGATGGTAATAGCTCTACAAAGGCTGTGTTCACACTGAGTTGTGGAAAGCAGCTCCAGCTGGTGCAGCCTCACAGTGTCAGTGGGCACCACGCAGACACTAGATGAGTCTCTACAGTGCAGGTAATACAGACTCACTGCTATGGCAGGACAGCAGCAGTGTTGATTCTGAGGCAGGGCCTGCCCCAGCTGCTGCAGTGGGTCCTCAGCACTTTCCATCCCCTAGTGCAGATGTACTGAAGTTCATCAGCTGTCCTTTAGAACATTGACCAGGCCAGTCTGTGTTCCTGACTTAAGGCATAAAGGTTAGAGCTTCTATATTTTGGTAACATTCCAAGGCTCTCATGCTGAGTTTCACAAATACATAAAACTGTTTCATAAATTTGGTCATACTACAGCAATTAATTTTTTTTTTTGTGAAGGTGGATGAAAATTTGCGTGGAACGTGCAAAATTCTTCCCTGCTCATGTGTAGGACACATAAGGAAGCCAAACACAAGTTGTAAGACTGTTTTTTTGGGGTTTTTTGTTTGTTTGTTTGCTTGTTTTTCTCTGTTGTGTGTGGTACAATACCAAACAGTTCCTACAGGAGATCAGTGGAATGATGAGAAAGTGTAGCATTCCAGGTGTTTCTTTAAGAGAAATAATAATGATTTGCCTCTTGTCTTTGCTGTACAGGGTATTTTTTGCTATAAAACTCATGGCTGCTTTTTGTCTTTGCTGTACAGGATATTTTTGGTTACAAAACTCATGGCTACCGAAAGGCTTTGTGCATTGCTGGCTATGTCTTGTCCTGTGGGGCTCTGCTGCTGCTCTTTTACTGGAAGCCAGAGTGGGATGTGTGGGCAAACTGCATCCGCTGCAGCTTGGAAGAAGCTGACACTGTTCTGCTCAGAACAACAGTAGGTGTCTACTTTAAATTAGTCCCTAGTATGCAGTTAATTGGAAGGAATCCAGTTAGCCAAAATCTCTTGCATTGCTAATTTCCTGCAATAGCATCTTATGGTAATCATCACTGATCTAAAGAACTCCCAAGTATTCCACAAATTATGTGTAAGTTGATGATTGGAATGGAGGGGAAGAGCTGATCAGACAACAGGCTGAAAGAAATTCAGATGGACTTCGAGACTGCTTATTTGCTCTCAGTCCTTCCTCCTCCCTTCCACCATAGGCATCTTTTCTACATTGCAGATGTGTTCTCCAGATCCTAAAGCATCTCTTTGCTTGCCAGAGTCCTTTCTTCCCCACTTAGCTGTCCTGGTGAATCTGCCTCTCTCTGCCAAAATTTAGGCTGTGTGCCAAACCAAATATTTGTCTAGCTTCCTTCCCAGCAGTGTCCAACAATGCTTGACGAGGGATCAGCATAAGGAAGAGATCAAGCTTAGACTGTTTTCTTGGCTGTATGTTTCCATTTCCCATCAGCCCTTCCTCGTGGCTGGTAAGCCCACAATGCTGCACTTCATGCTTTCAGGGCTGTAGTCTTTTGCTAGTAGTTTCCTAGTACAGATTTTGTTGAGGACTGTCCCATAGGCATAGGAAGTTTCATGTAATCATAAGGAGGAATTTCTTCACTGTGAGGGTGTGGTGGGTTAGGAACTTTCCACTCCCCATTACTGAAATTTACCAGACTAGCTCAGACTCTTTGGAAGTAAGATGAAGCTGTATTTACAGGAAAGCAAAATTTACAAGCATATATACACAAAATATTTACAAGTATTTAGAACTATATATGAATCAGAAATAATACAGAAATCCATACTCACTCCTGGACAAAGGAAACTGCTCAGAAAGGGGCTCAAAGCTACCATCTCTTCCTCCCTCTACTTTCCCAGACAGACAAGCAAAAACAACTAGCAAAAGCTTACATTGTTATTTGTTAGTGGAGAGATAGTAAAGCAGAGCGAAGCAGAAGCAAAAGGAAGCAGTGTCCTGCAACAAAGTGGGACAAATAGTTTACTTTTTAGCTTTTTATCCCCTTCAGCAAATTGACAAATGATACAGAAATCATCATTATTTTCTTTTTACAAGCAATGATCTAATTTATCTTGTTAAAATATTCCAATTGGCCTCAAGCCATCACAGAGGGTGACAGAACACTGGAACAGGCTGCCCAGGAGGGTTGCAGAGTCTCCCTCTCTGGAGATATTCAAAACCTGCCTGAATGTGCTCCTGTGTGATCTGGTCTAGGTGATCCTGCTCTGGCATGGGGGTTGGATTGGATGAGCTTTGGAAGTCCTTCTAACCCCTAACATTCTGTGGTTCTGTGAACATATGGAAAACCTGATTTCATTTCATGGAAGAAGCTACTGCAGCACTAAAAGAAGCAAACTGAGATTTGGCTCTGAATCCCAGCTAAGCCTGAATACTCCAGAAGCTAGCAGAGTTGGTTTTCATCCAGAAGTTTGATTTGTTCTGCTTCAAAGATTCCTGAACAATGGCATTTGCAAAATGTGCAGTTGCAAAATGGACCAGTTGTTACCACTGTGTGTGAGCTGCTTTCTTAAATGGTCAGAAAGAGCACAAAGTTAAAACACTGGGTTTTGAAAACTTGCATCTTAATGGGCAAGGAATATGTTTATTTGTCTCTTTAGTTTAAAAGAAGCATATTAGCTTTAATCTCCCTTTTTAATCTTCAGTTCAGTTTGCATTTTCAATTACCTGTTCTTGTGTGCTATTATAAATGGATTTGCCATTCCAAGCACTTCCCAAATAAACAAGCATTTAAATGAACCTTTACGTAATTAAGCAAGAATTGACTCATATTACAGGTTCTTGTTAATAGTAAGGTCTCTCAAAGTATGCTCTGGGCATTTGACAATTTCAGATTTCCTACTTTTTTTTTTGTGTGTGTGTGTGTGTGTGTGTGTTAAAATGACAGCCAAGGTTTATTTTCCTGCATTCTGATTATGTCTGTTTCCAAATGTGATGGCTAATGCTAATCACAGGATCACAAGATCACAGGATGTTAGTGGCTGGAAGGAGATCTTTGAGTCCAACCCCCTTTGCCAGACCAGGACCATAGAATGTAGCACAGGTCACACAGGAACACATCCAGATGGGTCTTGAAAGTCTCCAAAGAAAGTGATTCCACAACCTCTCTGGGGAGCCTGTTCCAGTGCTCCGTGAGCCTTACAGCACAGGAAGTTCTTCCTTGTGTTGAGGTGGAACTTCCCATGCTGTAGCTCCATCCATTGCTCCTTGTCCTATCGCAGGGCTCAAGTGAGAAGAGTCTGTCCCCTCCTTCCTGACACTCAGCCCTCATATTTATAAACATTTATAAACATCCCCTCTCAGTCTTCTCCTCTCCAGACTAAAAAGTCCCTGGTCTCTCAGCCTTTCCTCATAAGGCAGTACTCCAATTCCTTAGGGAGGACAGAAGGAAGCCCATCAGCCTGATCCTTGGAATTTTCTCTTGCTTGTAAAATCTGCATTCATAAGTCATCATCATCTCTGCAACTGCAATGTAAGAGCCTGTTAACTCACTGCTGTTGCTGAATTTTGACTCGCTTTAGTCCAAATGATGAGCACCTGTGTTATTCTTTGCTTCCCATCTCAATCTGCATCCTGGTGTCTACTCAATTTGAAATCTAAATTAAAAGATAATGATCAGAAAATAAATGTCATTCTACTGAAAATATCCATTTAAGAAGTGCACAAATAAGGCACGAAAGAATTATTGAAGTGGGATTTTGTAACCCTTAAATTGTTCAAAAAGATTAATATTTGGTACAAATATATTTTTTTTCCCCTGTTGTCATTTCAAAGTGAAATTTAATGACCATGCTTTCAGGACCTGCCTGGCTGAGGTAATCAGCTTTTTTCCATCTGCCAAACTGCTCAGACATGGAATATGATACATAAGTCCATCTCACAGCTATCTTTAATTCATGTTAAGTTCACTGTTCAGGACTGAAACGTAACATGAGGGTGTGCAGCACAGTAGTTACTCTAACCTGTAAGGCCCTTCTACCAACATGAGTTGTCAGGCAGCTCCAATGTTGAACTTATTTTACTAAAAAGTGGGAAGATCACGAAGTCAGTTTGTGGCTAAAGCTTGTCTAAGGTACTGTAAGGGAGGGATGGTGTTAATACATCTTTCCCAACGAAGTGTTAAGACAGGGATCATTGTGAAAAACTGTTGGCACTCAAACCCCATTTTTCAGTACAACCCTGTGTTCCTTTTGATCCTCCCTTTGCAAGAGGATCACTGTGTCTCAGATTGTCCTGCACTGTTTGCATGTTCTCGATCATGACCTGGGTGTTCATATTCCATCCTTATCAGCCAAGCAACCAGACAGACCTGCAGTCGGTGAATTATTTGCAATACTCACAATTTGACAGGGTCTTGGCTCTGCTCCCGTTCTGCTGATTTATCTGCCAGTCACAGGTGCTGGGAGGTCCCTGTTGGTTAGTTCTTTAAAGAAAGTGGAGTAGAAAAGCCTACCAATCCAAGAAGATAGTGAGTGTGGTCTGCTTTTAATGGAAATTGTGACACTTCTCTTGTATATTCCTTTAGGATGAATTTCAGATTTATTCTCGTAAGACTGTGACATGGATCTCTGTGTCTGCACTTACCAAAAGCAAATCAGATTATCCAGCTGCTACTGAGGAAGACTCAATCTTCAGTAAAGCCATAATGAAGCCAAGTTTGCAAGTAAGTAAAGTGCTCCCTGAGGCATCTGGGAGGTAATAGCAAATAGACTGGATATTAGGAAAATTACTGAAAGAGTGGTCGGGCATTGAAACAGGCTGCCCAGGGAGCTGGTGGAGTCATGTCCATGGAAGTATTCAAAAAACATGTAGACATGGCACTTTGGCATGTTGTTCAATGACCACGGTGGTGTTAGACAAACAGTTTGGACTCAATGATCTTAGAAGTCTTTTCCAACCAAAATTATTCTATGAACATTTTGGGGTCCTCCTCTGGACCCACATCAACAGCTTCATTGTCCTTCTTGTGCTGAGGGCTTCAAGATCCTAAGACAGTTTCAGCTCTACATCTGGACTGGGAGATCTCTTGGCTCTGTGAAGGAGGGACACTGACTAAGGGCAGAATCACAATGGACTTTTCACCTCTGCAACAAGGATCTTGCGATTGGAAGGACCACACTGCAGAATTCTCTGGGGTTTGAGTTTGGAAATGGAGTCTCCATGGCAATATGTCTGCTTGTAGGACTTAGCCGGGCCAGACTTGCCCAGCTTCAGGTTGGACATGTGGAAAAATTTGTTCCTCGGGTGCGTTGTCAAGACCTGAAACTCCAGCTGACTCTACCACTTCCCTGCGCAGCCTATTTCAGGGCTTGACAACACTTTTGTTCCTCACGTCCAGCCTACACCTCACCTGGTGCAGCTCTTGTCCTGTCACTTGTTCCTTGAGAGAGGAGGGTGACCTCTCCTCGCTTCAGCCTTCTTTCAGGTGGTTGTAAATATCTCACAGGCCAGCTTGGGTGGAGGCTTTGAGCAACCTGCCGTAGCTGAAGATGACCCTGCTTACTGCACAGGGGTTTGATCTTTTAGGTCCCTTCCAACCCAAGCCAGTCTGTGATTCCACAATTTTTGTTTCAGCTAATGGTTTAGTGGGCATGGTGGTTTTGGACTAACTGCTGGACTTGATGGTCTTAGAGGTGTTTTAGAACTTTAATGATTCTATGGTTCTCTCTCAGCCATTTTTCATGGGGTGAAAGTGAGCTGTGAAATCTATCTAGCTACAAAACTTGCAGCTTGTTGACCATAATGAGCTGTGGAAAAACAAGCTACAGATTTTGGAGAGCTGTACCCACTTCTGTTAAAATCCTTCCTTACTCTGAGGTGGGTTATGAAAAGAAAATCTCCACCGAGCCTGAGAGAAGACCTACTTCACAAGTAGAAGAGTCTCAAGACACAGGGGTTGGTAGTGAAGAATCAGAGCTCCAAATCAAAAACTCATTCCTGGAATGAGAATCAAGGACCTCAGGGGTGGCCACGTGAAAACTATGGGGAACTGAACATCACAGCTCTCACAGTACTATGGAAAATAGGAATGAACACAGCTGAAGAGGAATAGCACAGAGATAGAANCAGGTCAGTCTCCAACCTATACTGGTCCATGGGGTTGTTCTTTCCCAGGTACAAGACTCTACACTTGTCCTTGTTGATACTGATACATCAGCATGTCCAGAAATGCTTTATCAAGGAAGGTCTGAAGCACATTTTGCTTTCTTGTCTTTTTTGTTTTAAAGTGCATTTGCTAAAGTCAGGTCTTGCACTGTTACCTGTTGGTGCAAAAATGCATTTTTGTCTCTGCTAGTTCTGTAAGCTTTGAGATCCCAGTGAGGTGCTGAGGAGGAGATAGATGATAATGGATCTAAGCAGATCACAAGATCCCTCTTGAGTTGAGTAAATGTAACTAACCCCATTTCTGAATAAGTACCAGGTTAGTTAAGTTATATGTCCTGCTTAGCATTATGCATTAAATTGGTGTGAGCAATAGGAGTGCATTGGTACATTTGTTAATATCTGGCTCTTGGTTATAGATAGTAGATCAGTGCAATAAGAAACCCATAACAGAGCTATTTCCCTTCCAGGAAATAGATTTCTAACTTGTTAGAATTTATTTTTATATCTGCAGCAATTTATAGGAGATATTTTGATTATAAACCTAACTTGAACTGAGCAGAGCTGTTGCTATTACTGCTGTTCTGTGTGGGCATATATTGACGTACATAAGAAAATTTAGTGCCAGCTAGTTTAATCACCTGGCACAGTATGAAAGTGAGGACTGGTTTGTAACATTCTTCAGTGGATCAAGTCAGTAAAATTAAAAAAAAAACAAACAAACCCACAATGTAATCTCAAATAATAGGCCCTTTGAGCAGCACTTTCACATCAGTCAAAACATCTACACAGAAAAGAACAGGTTTCAAAGCAGCAAACAGTTTAATCCTTCACTCACAACTCAAAAGCTCCTGCTTATGATACAAACCCCTTTTGCCATCTAAGCTACCTAAGCCCACGGAGTAATTTGTAGCCCCCAAGAGCTGTCCAAGGACTTGTTCTAGCAGCAAGATGATTCTCTCATTTTCCACCCCAGTTTTTAGGATTGCAAATACTGCAGCTCTGATTGCATGAAACCCTAACTACAGGCCTCTTGTTAGGTTAATTACTGTGGTTATAACTCCATTTTGAGCTAGTGTATGAGCTGAGTATAGATTTCATTGGCTTATAATGATGCTTATTGCTCTGGGTAGGGAGAGTCCCCTGGAGCCGATTCCTTTTTTCCTTCTGTGTATAGGTGTATAGCTTGGCCTTCTTCCAGCTGATATGGAGCTCCATTATCTCTAATAGGCTTCATTATTGCTGAGCAGTACAAGACAGACTCCTTCTGCAAGTCATAAGTGGCAGCATGTGTTCCTAATGGATAACTGCTCTGCAAGGGCATAGCATTAGAAGTGACTTGGGAAGTATCATGGGATGGCCTTTCTTGTCTGTTGGCATATCTATTCAGCTGAAGAACTCAACACCATGCCTGCAAACTGCCTTCCTGCTTTCATTAAAGCCAGACAGAATATGAGTTGTAGAATTGTAGAATGGCCTGGGTTGAAAGGGACCTCCCAAGATCATCTAGTCCAACCCCATCTGCAGTCAGCAAGGGCATCCTCAACTAGATCANATATATATATATATATATATATACACTTATCCTTGTCTCGTAGGTGAAAAGCATCCAAGTACAGAAAATCCGCTATGTCTGGAATATCCATGCAAAACAGTTCCAGAAAGTTGGGTGAGTCCAATGCACTGGATACACAAGTTTATGAGGGAGTGAATGATGTCCTTCTTTGTGAATAATGTCCTAAGAAAAGCATTTGTTTTGTGTTTTAGAGCCCTAGAAGACCACTACACTTGCTCAGCTATACATGCCAAATTTGGGTCGGGTCTTACCTGCAATGAGCAGACCGTCAGGTACACATTTCAAAACACAAATATCCAGCCTATGGATATCAAAGAGATATGAATTCCCTCTGGTTTTGTGTGCATTTGTGCATATCTGCATCATTTTAGGTGAAATGGCTTTGCATAGAAAAATCAAACAAAATGGGCTAGAGAATGTTCTATGCTCCTTATCAAAGTTTTTCAAACATCTCACTGTTTATCACTGTTGTTCTCAGTGAGGAAATAACTATGTTCTGTAATTAACTCCAAGCTCTTCTTATTTGGAATCTCCATAAGATGATGCAGATTATGTTGAGTGATGCTTCTTCAGTGAGGCTCCCTGTTGTAATTGTACTGAACTTCTAAATCAATTTGTTCTGCTGTTGAAATTATTCTCCCAAACTACTATATCGTTAGACAACTTAGATAATAGCTGTTCCTGAAACTGCTGAATGAAGAAGTGATCTTCAGTTGATTGAATACTAAAAATCCAGCTTCTGGCCTTAGCTCAGGGTGAACCTTACATTCAAATCGCCCTTAAATGTGTGCAAAATTATTTGGCTTTAGATCTCTTTGGTTTAGGTGCAGAATTCCTTTGTTTATGGTGCTTCAAAAGAGCTTTTACTTCATGGGGAAGTTTGCCTAAAAGGCTGTTAAAAATCTGATGTGTCTAAATAGAGTTCACTGGTGCTGTCATCTTTTCTGATAGAAGCACTGTAGGGGCATTCCATATTTTACCTTTTTTTCCTTGGAGAAAGATCCTTACAGCCTTTAAATTAGGATCAGTGTAAGCTCTCAGGACTATTGAGAGATGCAGCTCTTTGAGTGACACTGTCAGTATTTTACCTGTAAGTGATGTACCTTTATCCCATACAGGAGAGTTATTTGTGGGCCAAACACTATTGATGTTCCAGTGATCCCAATTTGGAAACTACTCATCAAAGAGGTTAAGCATTTCTCTTGCTTTTATTTTGGGCTGCTGGGGGAGGTGGAGTGTGCACAGAGAATATAATGGATTCTGTGTCTGAATTAGCTTCCCAGTACTCACTCATCAAGCACATTTCTCATTCAAATCCTCTTTAAAGCTGTTCCATGAAATCACCATAAATTAACTTATTCTCCATTGTTCCCTATCCTTCATCCTCATGCTTGTATAGCTGTTTGGTATTTGTATGTATGTATCTATGTGCCAGGAGCTCATTCTGTTGGCCTTACAGGGGTCAGTGAGTGTAACAAGCTGCACTGGAAATCAAACCTTCCAGGAAAAGGCTGTCTCTTAATCAGCAGAGATTAAGTGAACAGCAGTAGCTGATATATGCCTACAGCTGCAGAGAGATCCAGCAAGCTCACGACTCTAGGTGCAGCACACATAAAGCATCAGTATCATTTGCAGACAGGAGCTGGCAGTGTGTACCCTAAAGAGAGTGTTTGTAGAGATGTGCCTGTGGTGTGCAAGCTCTATCCTCATGGCACAACCT